>VUQG01011692.1:21278-40553 GCA_015106755.1 Etia nguti
CCCTCTCTCTCGAGCCTCAGGAAGCGCCTCGATGATGGTTTCTGTTTGAGGAGGAGGTCGTCGATCATTCGGTCGTTTGCAGACGAGACAGCGAGGAAGAGGATTGGGAGGTGTAGGGTTTTTTTGGTGGCTGCACGTCTTCTGCATGGCGCTGGGGGGGGAGGCGGCGCTCGGCTCGGCTTCACCATGATCGCCGTGTCGTTTAAATGTCGCTGCCAGATCCTGCGCAGGGTGAACAAAGGTAGAGAGACACAGAGGAACACTGGGAGGAAAAGGGAGAGAAAGGATGTGTGTGTGATGGAGCATGATTTCATGTGCAACATACATGCAGGAGTGGTCGAGCGACATTTGCTGTAAACTGCTGACATTGAAAAGAGAGAGAGTGGGTTGTAAGTGTGTGTGTGTGTTTGTGTGTGTGGTGATGTAAATGATCTCCTGATGGATTCATTCAGTCGATGGCTGCAGGTTGCTGTGGGGCGAGAGACCCTTAGAGTAAGTGAGTGAGCGAGCATGGGGTCCTGTTTTCATGAATGTAATATTCATGGTTTGTATTAACAGGAAGAGAAAGCAGGGCAGGCAGAGCATGAGAGAGCAATCAGGATTATGAAATTCCTTCAAAGCTCAGTTTGAAGCTTCAGGTGTTTGTTGGCTCCAGCATCCTAACTTTATTTATTTATCAATTTAGGCAGATCAATTAGATTTCATGGCTCATTTTAGCATTTTTAAAAATCCTAATCTTTCCTCCATGCACAGTCCCCCACTCGTATTTTAAAAGTTAAGCTTCTGCCCTGTCCATCTCTTGCTTCCCTACTAGCTGGCTGTACATTGCCGTTGTGGCGGTCCTCGATGTCCAGAAAGTCTGTCCTCCCTCGGTGAGATGGATTCAGTGTCTGCCGCTGTAGACCACAGCTGGTGATGGTGGTTCTACATGGCCGCTCTAACCAGAACCTGCAGCAGGTGGAGAGCTGGTTAACATGTTACTCAGCTGAACAAGGACTGCGTCACCAGCTGCAGTCTAAGACGGCTGATCTGAAGTTCGTTCTCTGGATTACTGACTATAGAAACATCTGTTTTTAATTTTTCATCCCTGAACCATCTAGTTTCCCTTATTTTCAAAGTTCAGTTGTTGCGCTGTCCATCTCTTGTTTCCCTACTAGCTGGCTGTACATTGCTGTTGTGGCGGTCCTTGATGTCCAGAAAGTCTGAGTCTGAGACAGTTGACCTGTAGCTCATCTACAGAATGGCTTTAGGAGAAGCTGAATGTTGCTCTGCTATTTTTATTTTCCCTCGTTGGAAGAAAAAGTTGCTGCCCTTTCCGTCTTGTGGTTTGCTGCTGACTAGCTGTATGTTGCTGTTGTGGCGGTCCTCAATGTTCAGAAACTTCAGACAAACTCTGAAGGAGGAATGGAGTCTCCATTCTTGAACTATAGCTGATGACATCAGTTCTGTGACTGTGTAACCAGCTGCAGTCCAAGATTGTGGAAGCCTTGTTTATATTTCATAGTGGACCTGACGAGCGAGCAGTCATTCCTGTTACACTTCTTTCAAGTTAATTTGAAGTCCATTGCCTGTAGTGCATTTATAGTTTCGTGGTCACCGTCTAATAATCAAATTTACGTACTCAGACCTGAGTGGGCTTGTGGACATTTAACTTCGAGTTTGTTCATGAGAGGAGGTTTCTTGAATAGACTCCAAGTCCAGCATCTTGGACTTTGAGGTAGACGGATGCTCCAATCAGAACAAGTTTGATTTGGAGAACTCGTTTATGTGCTGCTACAGTAAACTCAGTCCCTCATCCTGCATTCCAGTACACTCCAACTCCAAATGCAGCTATAAGCAGTACTTCCTGTTTCTACTCTGGTGATCTGGTTCAGGCTAAATTACATTCAACGTAGAAAATGCAGCAGGTGGAAAACTGATTACCATTTCCATCTATAGTTCAAGACGATAGAGGTTAAGTCCGTCCATGGGATGAAGGACTGACTGTAGAGACCTCTGATTACTGCTCCATTTTTCATCCTTGGACCATCCTTCACTTTTATTTTTAGTTTATTTTCTGCTGGCCCTAGTGTTGCCTTCCCCCACCAACAGGCTGTACAGGGCCTCGATTTCTTCAACTTCCTCTCCAGAACGTCTCTATCTCATGATTAGACAAGCTGTACCTCCCCCATCTCCACATGCACCTAGTGACAGTAGCTCTTGTTCCACTTTCAAAAGTTGGTCTAAGCAAAACCTGCAGGAGGTTCATGTGCTGCTGTGCACAAACACAAATAAATTGTAATTCTGTAGGAAATGCTGAATATCATGTGGATGTAGGTGAGAATACCAGATGAAAGTGTGGTTTACTTCTACAGCAGCTCGGTTTGCCTTAAAATCTCTAAATTATTTGAAGATACACTCACCAAAGCTGTTGTTGGGTCCACGCTAGTCTGTTATCTGACAGAAGAACTCTTTACACTCTGATTCCATCTTTAAGTAGGCTGGATACTAAGTGATACTATTATACCCAACATAATAACAGTATCATTACTGAGATTCTGTAATACCATGGGCTGTATATAAAAAAGATGGTGTAGTAATGAGGTAGTAATGCAAATCTGCATTCTTTCTAATTGCCACCAGGGGCGAATACTTTGGTTTTGATATGAAGTCTGATTGTATGGACGTCTATGAGAAAATCAACCTTTTCCTGACTTCATTTACGAACTCAGTAAACGCATTTCTGATCAGTTTATAGTTGCATTCAGTAGTTTCAGGTCTTATTTACCATGACATGAAGTCCAGTTTCTAAATTATGATCTAATTTAGAGTTAAGCTGGTGATGAGTTCACTGTGATTGATGCCATATATGGATGCAGTGTTTGTCAGTTTCTTGAACATCAACTGCCAAAATATTTGAGGCTTCAAAACAGGGTCTCACCAATGAGTAACTCAAGTATCGGGCATATTTTCTGATGAAGTGGTCCTTGAATTCCTCTGACAGGACTGTGGGGCTTCATCACTTCATAAACAGGTGAAATAAACTGTGAGGTTCACATATCTGAAACTTATAAATTGGTGACAAAGGACAAAAAGTTGCTTTAGTCGCTGACGTCCACATCCCAAGGAAGGAATTCAGAGAAATTCAGCAGCCACTGTTTGGCCTCAACTTGAAAGCCAGGAAAGTTTGACTCTTCTTGAATTGTAGGAGTAGTTTGTTCAGTTTGTTGGCAGCAGAAGACACGGAGGAAACCTGGCCGGTCTCAGAGTGTTATCTTCACACAGTTGGGTTTGGCTATGGAGTCCACCTAGCCTCTTTGATTTTTCTTAATTATGGAAATAACAAGGAACGTGCCGAGCCCTGTCCTCCACTGGAAGCCAGTTAATCTGAAAGAGCTGAAATCCTCCTTTCCCAGTAAATTATACGAGACTTCGATGACACCTTCTGGGCTGAGATAATCATACAGACAAAGAAAGTTTTACACCTGCTGTGTTCAAAGTCTTCACAGCTCCGGTTTTCCTTTGATAGTTCTGCTGTTTTATTTGTTTCTTTGGGAGATTTTACTTCTGTTCAAGGTCTGCTGAAAGTTTGAGTGTTTGGAGAAATCTTTGAACGTGTTGTGAGGAGCGTTATAAATATAATAATTAAAAATTGAGCTCCAGCTCTCAGTGGATATTAATTATACAAGTGGAAACACAGTTCAGCTTGTGGCTGTAAAACCTCAGATGTTAGCTTTGGGAGGTTTTGTAAATGAATGTAAGTAGAAGAGGTTTATTTTAAAAATCCATGAGCTTGGCTCAACATCCATGTTTTTCAGGTTTTTAAATATCAAAGTAGAGAGCCAACATTTGAACTATCTGAGTAAATAAGCATCTGCTCAATTGTACAGAGAATAACAGCAATAACTAAATTTGTTGGTGCGTAAAAGTTAAATAATTAGTAAAAATGTCATTAAAACATTTTGGTTCATTTAGCGGTGCCAGCTCATTTGCACATTAAAAGATGTTTAAAAACATAAAATATAAAACACTTTGTGCAGTCAGTACAGACAATTAACCCAAACATGTGCATAAACCTTTAATTAAAAGTAAAACAACGTCTGTGCTTGGGAGGTAGTAAGTTTAAAAACTTGTACAAAAATAAATACATAAAATAAAATATTGACGAATTATAAAGCTCAGAAAATTACCTTATTAAAAAAAGAAAAGGATAATTTATGCTTAGGAAATTTAACAATTAATCTCTGCAATAAGTTTCCTGTTATTTGATAATTTTTCCTCCTTAGAGATGTGTCAGTAAATGTTGCTTTATTTTCTAATAAAGGAACAAAAAATAATAAAAGTCAGACTTTAAAGTAGCCGGGGTGCATCCTTACATGTTCACAATAACAGCGGCTGATACGTTTCTTGCTTGTAGGTGGTGGATATATTACTACTGCTATTTTCATGTGTACATTTTTAGATGAATAGATACTTTATTGATCCCACAAAAGAAGTGATTGTCACAGCAGCAGGAGAAAGAACAAAAACTGTATAGTCTTCAATTACTAAACAACATGGTTAAAGTAAATGCGTCTTAAATTGAGGGCCTTATACTGCCTGAGGGTGCAAAATGTGTCATTGTCATAAAAAACAATGAAAATTAAAAATAAAACTGAGGTTGGTTTAAGAAGAAGATTAAAGGTTAAGCCTAACAGATTATGCAAGAGAATAGTCTGAATTGGATTAATAAACAATAGGATTGGAGAAAAAAATATTTAAAATATTATTTTAAAAAAAATAATTAAATAAATAAATACAATTTTTGAGTACTAGTAATTGGACAGTGGTTCCATAAAACTTAGTGGAGGCAGAAAATGGAAAAGAGCACCTGCCTTTATATTCTGTCTGTTTCATATTTCATGTCAGACCACGGTTCCTTAGTCTTTGCCACCACTGATTCAAAGGATGTATTTATAGAAAACTGATGCTGATTGAGCTTCCCGAGGCAGATTAAAAAGGGATGATAATGCGTTTTCTTTATTACTTACTATAACTCCTTTTCATATATCGCCATGATTCACTGTCTGCTAAACCCAAAGCATCCTTGAGTTCTTGAAAGGACTTAAACACATTTGCTTTATATAAATCTCCCAGTTTTCTAATACCGTCATCCAGGCAAGATTTCCACAAACAGGTCTTTTTTCCCCTATGCAAATTTAAAGGTTATTTCAAATTTACGATTTATTATTATTATTATTATTATTGTTGCCATTTTTTTTTTCTGCTAATACATTTCTTACCTGTAGGTGGCATTTATTGTTGTTAACATTTTCTTTTTTTTATTGTTGATTTTTCAGTTTTATTGCTGTTATTTTAGTTACCTTTAAAAAATAACAGCAATATAATTGTATATTGTCACTTACCTAAGTAACATGATATACAGTGATGATATGCTGTTTACTGCATGTCCTAGGTGTTTATTATTTTTATGACATGTAAAAAAAAATAAAATAAAATAAAATAAAAATAATAAATATATATATACATACATACATACATACATTATTGTTACTCTTGAGACCTTTCATTTATACATTTTTACTGCTGTTACCTGTCTTGCCTGTAGGTGGCGTGTGTAATTTGTACTTCTATTGCTGCTGCTTAGTTATTCCTTATTAAGTGTTAGTGCTGTGGGCATTTTTGCAGACACATTTTGACTGGTTGCATTTGTCTTGCCTGTAGGATGTGTTTATTATTATCATTATTGCTGTTGTTGCTATCCTGAGTCTTTTTTAACATGTACAATTTCACAGCTGCTGTTATTTTTCTTCCCTGGTTGGACAGAAATGCTGGTTTCAGATGCTTGACATTTAAAGATAACGCATGACCTCGTTTAAAGAATTGCAGTTCGGTAATAGGAGCTAAGATTGTGTGCATGTGTGTCACAGGAGATACTGCAGCGTGTAGAATGTCGTATTATCCAGTATATGTGTGTATATGTAGATTGCACTGTAGATGGAGACAGAAAAAATGAGCTGCTGCTGCTGCTGTCCTACATCTGGGGAGGAGGAGGAGGAGGAGGAGGCTTAGCTTTCATCTTCAGTTTGTTATGGTGTGTGTGTGTGTGTGTATGTGCATGTATTACTCATGTTGTGGGGACCTGATTCTGTTTGGATGCTCATTTTTGGGGACTCGACTTTCTTTTCGGGAACAAAAGGAAGTTCCTGAGTGAGATTTTACCATAAAGACTTGGCCTGAAGTTTAGGGTTCACAGTGGGTTATATTTAGGTTTCTTTTAGGAGATGAATGTAACGTAATGTCCTCGCTGTGTTTCTGAGCTCAGCTGCTGGAACCAAACAGAACAGATCTGGAGCAGATTAGAATAAATTAGAACAACATAAAGTAGAGCCAAACACAGGACTAAAATAGAACAACACCACACTAAAGAGGAATAAAAAGGAGACAAAACTGACGGTTAGCATTTAATCAATAATAGAAGTAATTCACTTCACAGGCAATATGAGTATCTTCCTGAGTTTTCGCCTCTTTCGGATGAAGCTTCAGATTCAATAAGAGGGTTTGGTTAAATGCTGTTCAAGCCTTTACCTGGTGTCAGGTGCAGTTGATGATAGGAGTCTCACCTGTTGTAAACTGGGAATAAACAGGCAAACCTCTCCATTCAGATATATCTACATGACATCATGCTTTTAGTGTGATGACATCACCGGCGGGATCTCCCGGTGGGCTGCTGAGATTGGTGCAGACTTAGCTGGACCACCTCTGCTCTCCACAGGGATTGGTCGCTGTGCTGATGAGGTAACCTCTCTCTGGCTGTGGCTTCTTTATTCATGAGTTGACAGACTGCTCAGCAGCTGTTCAGGCTGAGAACAAGACACACCAGTGGTCAGGAGAAATCACCTTCAGAGCTTTGCTGGACGATGATGATGATGAGTAAAAGGACCTGAAGGCGAGCATGCTAACGTGTTCGCTGTTTAGCTCACCTCTGACATGTTTTTTTGTGGTGGAAGCTCTGCACTGTCTGATGATGATGGTGAGTACAGATGCATTATGGGAGCCTGGTGTGGGGATACTGTCTGAGGTAATCTGTGTCAGAACTCAGCAGGTTTAATTTTAGAGCTTCACAACTAGTTAAAGGAAGCTTGATTAAGCTTCTGAACATGATGGATACTGAAAAATAGTTAAAGGATGAACAGCTTGACTTTTGGAACCAGTTGGATGAACTGGTGGAGCTTCTGAACCTGCTAAAGGAACTAATACATTTTTATATCAGAAACGGCCACTGGTTGTATATTTATATAGTTTAAATTAACTTGTTGGAGGAACTTTTAAAATCTCCACTTGTCTCCAGAACCAGTTGATTGAACTGGAGCTTGCTAAAGGAAACAGTCAAGGAAAAACAGTTTGCCATTTTAGTATGATTCCATGTAGAGGACGTAGTAGAGCCTCTAAAACAGTTTGGGACCAGGAACTGAATCTTCTCCGGTTTCAATTAAAGGAACAAGTTGCTTCTTGAATGTACAGTGATGAGAACTGGTAGAACCTCACAACCAGTTTGTGGGACAGTTGTGGAATATATCCAGTTGATAAACTGGATAAAGGTTGGAATCACTTTGAAGAACCAAAGCTTTGGAAACACGTTATTATTTTCTGTGAGGTCTACGTCCAGCTAGAGCTGCTTCTACGGGATAAAAACAAGTCAGAAGAACCAGGGTGGTTAGCTGGTTTGAAATGGTAAAGGTCGCTTAGAGGAAAAATCTGAGCTTGGAGAAATTTGGTTTAGGTTTATACCCAATTACAGTCACTGGTGGAGTCTCCAAACTGATCAAACAGACCACGTTGATGAGATCGTAGAGGTCAGATACCAATATCGAGGAAAGTCTGAATCCAATCAGTCAGAAAATCCCAGCTATTGAACCAGTTTTAAAAAAATGATTGTGGTTTGTACCCAGTTTTTAGGAATGACTTTAAAACTAGTCAAAGGACCCAATTGATCCAGTTAGATCTGGTTAGAAACAAGTTAGAGTAAATGGTAAAGGTCTGGTACCTTCTAGAAAAGGAAATGGAGATTTGGAGCCAGTCCAAGGTGATGATGGGGGTTTATATGCCACCAGAGCCACTGTATCCAAACTACTGAAAAAAACCTGCCTGATGAGGCGTTACTTCTAGCTGCTGGAACCGGTTAAAGTCTGGATCCAGTCTGTAATATTCTTGCATGCCTCCTTGTGTTTCAGATGAAGGGCCGTACACGAAACACTCCACCGGGTCGCGACCTCCAGATGGAGCGCTGGCCATCAGGAGACAGAGTATACCAGGTAACAAACATTTTTATAATCAAAGTGTCTGAATCCACCAGCTGAGCTCATTAACACAGCTGAAAATAGAGCACGCTCACAAACAGCTGATGTTTCCCATTTTGTGACCTGAACAAGAAGATGCTTGCAGTCGCAGTTTATCTCCTCCCACCTGGAGCTGGTGCCCTACTTGTGATGTCTTTGTGCCGCAATCAGAAATTCTGTGAGAATAAAAATTACATCAATGATTTGCGAGAGCCGTCAGACTGACGTCAGAGACAGCCTAGGGATGGTATTGTAGTCGTCAGAACTTCAGTTTTAGGTCTTTCCTCAGCTCTTAGCATAAGTGGGTGCCTTTGCTCGATTAGAAAGACTTTGAGGGACATAAGTGTACTATGATTGGTCAAATGTATCAGTGCAGCATTGGTAACCGCCCTTAAAAATGAAACTAACCAATATTAGCTGATAAGCTTAGCACCCTCTTCTTCAAATATGGTCATTTCTTACTCCAAAAAAGACCTAAGCTCTAACACTGAAGCTCGAAAACAGATTGTAGAAACAAGTGGGTGACATCGTAGAGGCTAAATCATCATATACAGTCTGGATTTCCTAGCCTAGATACTCCTGATGTTAAACTCTGAAATAGTGCAGCTTTAACAAAGCTCTGTTCCTTTGAGGGAAACTTTGTGCTGCTTCCTTCAGCGTAAAGCTAACTGGAGCTTTGTGAAGTTAAATTCTAAGAAGTCCCCCCCCACCCGCCGCCGCCGCCGCTGCAGGAAACTTGTTCATCTTGGTTTTTTATCAGAGATTTGAGGGTTTTCTATTTCCGACTGTGAGTCAGCGATGGCGTGTTCGAAAAGTTGAAAAGGGCGCTGCTGCTTTTTTTGTAAAGCCTCTTTGGAGGAGGAAGATGAGTGAGGAGGAGACGATGATGGTCACTGCCAAAGACTGGTCGTCTTAATCCTGCCCGTATGAAAGAGGATGAACCTGATTAATATTAAAATACAACATTTAATTGAAATCCTGCTTTCCGTTTCATCACCTGATAACTGGTCACAGCCCATCTTAGCAGGTCTGATCTGAAATACCCGCCCTGCTCTCTCTCTCGCTCTCTCTCTCTCTCTCTGTTAAATATTTCATCTGTTTGATGAAATATAGATGGATGACAGAACAGAGGATGACTTCATTTCTCCTTTTATCCAGATTATTACTTATTTCTCCACGCTTAAATAAAGAGATGAGAAGCTGTGCAGCCAAGAAGAAGAAAAAGAAAAGAGGAATAATTTTAACTTGAAGAAGAAAAGAAAAAATTACTTCTTGGCGAGGAAGAGCATTCAGTTCATCCCGTGTCCCTTTTTGCAGATGAGTTTCGGGGCTGCACGGTGGTGGAGTTGATGAAGAAGGAGGGGACGACGCTCGGGCTGACGGTTTCAGGAGGAATTGACAAAGATGGGAAGCCTCGAGTTTCAAACCTGCGGCAGGGAGGCATTGCGGCCCGGTAATGTCTTTTACATCTGGTCTTTGTGTTTTTAGGACTTGAGCCAAAAAAAAAAAAAAAATTGCCATTGAGACTAATTTTGGAGTTGTGCCAGGTATTTTCAGTTTTTTTTAAAGTGATGAGCATTCAGATATGCCGGCCGTATGAGATATTAAAAAGACAAAAAGTATTCTACATCACTTTGTAGTAGTGAAAACTTATAAATTACATGAATATTCTACATAGTAGGTTCTGTCCTTTGAGGGCCATCAGAACAGCGGTTGGTTGGTTGGTTGGTTGGTTGGTTGCATGTTCTGGAAATGCACATTGATCCAATTATACCAGTTTAGATACACCTGAAGAGCTGCTGATACCACCGCTCTACAAGCCATAGTGACACTGTGGCGAGACTGTTTACCTTCAAAATAAAAGCTGTGCCCTTGAAATCCCTTAGCTGTAGCACTGAGGCACAGCTTTTACTTTGAAGGTAAACAGGTGAAGGTTTCTGTTTCTGGTCGCACTTTTTCAAGTTTTACTAATGCTCGGTGGGTAGTTGATGAGTATTTGCAGACAAACCTGCATATTCCATACAAACTGAAAGAACCCTTTTTGTGACTGAATTTACCTTGAGACAACCAGCAACCTCCAGCAACCGCTCTCCAACCAGCCTGACAATATATATTTTTCTCAGCCGTTGCCCTCTAGGCGTAGGTGACTGAGCTGCAGCAGGAGCCTGCAATGTGTGATCAACCGTCAGCTACAAAGCGACAATGAGCAAAAATGAATTATCCAGCAAACTGGATAATTCACACAGAACACTTTGGGTGACTGATTAATGGATATTGATGCAGCAGACAATGATTCATTCTGATGAACACCAGCTGGGACCTTATGTCGTCTGCATTTGTAGTAGGTTTATCCCTGGAAAAAAGGAGTTTTGGTAGTTTTCCACTGCAGCAACTGCCAGGCTAATTTAAGGCAAAATTGGAACAGGTGGCAGTTATTAATGTTTAGCAGCATCCTTTCTGGAACAGCCTCTTCTTAAGCTAACATATTAAGGTTTGATTAAGTAAAATTATAGCTGATGTTTTGGCTGTTTGCTCAGGAGTGACCAGCTGAACGTGGGTGACTATATCCGGTCTGTGAACGGCATCAACCTGGCCAAGTTCAGACACGATGAGATCATCAGTCTGCTGAAGAACGTGGGTGAGCGGGTCGTCCTGGAGGTCGAGTACGAGCTGCCGCCTGTCTGTAAGTCCTCCCAGCAGAAGACGTATACGCTCAGCTGCACTCGGCCGGCTGCAATGTTGATGTGTTGTTGATGTTCTGGTGTGTTGCAGCGGTGCAGGGGTCAGGGGTCATGTTTAAGAACGTGGAAGTCACGCTTCACAAAGAAGGAAACAGCTTTGGTTTTGTCATCAGAGGTGAGGCGAGTTCTGTTTGTGTGTTTAGAATAAATCAAAATAAGCATAGTGACGTGGCCGCGTGTTTGCAGGTGGAGCCCATGAAGACAGGAACAAGTCCCGTCCCATCGTCATTACAACCATCCGGCCGGGCGGCCCAGCAGAACGGTACGTGACCTCTGACCTGTCTGTCTGATAGGTTGTTGTCCCTCGGGAGCCTCTTTTCACACTAAAAACTGTTCTCTCACTCTTTTGGTGCAGGGAAGGAACCATCAAGCCAGGTGATCGGTTGTTAAGCATTGATGGGATTCGTCTCCATGGCAGCACACTTTCAGAGGCCATGAGCATCCTGAAGCAGTGTGGACAGGAGGCCACGCTGCTGATTGAGTATGACGTCTCCGTGATGGGTCAGTCATCAGTGTCACCTCCCAGCAGAGCTTTAAGTGTTAATCAGTCAACCTCAGAACTGTGCAGGAAAAGGAGAAGGTTATGGGGATTCAAGCTGAAATTTTGCTTTTACTGGTTTTGACATTTATTATTATTAAATTTGAAATTACATTAAATGGAAAGTTTGGGTAGAGGTGGCTTGCCAGGGGGCTTGCAGATGAGAAACAATGGCAAACAGTGTGCCAGGACTGCAGCTGAGCTTGAATTTGTGTCCTGCCTGATATGTAGATTAGTTTTGGGATGTTCATTGAGTGACAAAAGCAATTTAAAGAAGTAAGTTTGTGTTCTGCAGAACTCATTAATGTTTCTCTGTATGATGAGAAAAATAATAAGAGAGTAGACCAAAAGTATGTCCCAGGAAACCAATCGGTTTAAATGAACTGTACCAATTCTGCCAAGACGAGTGGTCAAACATCCAGCCTGAATTCTGGCAGAAACATGTGGTCGAGGTGCAGCCTGTGCAGGGACATTTAACTCAATATTAGTGGGGGTGTGTGTATGTATATGTATATGTATATATATGTATATGTGTGTGTGTATGTGTATAAATATGTGTGTGTGTGTGTGTGTATATGTGTGTGTGTATATATGTGTGTGTATATGTATTTTAGAGGCTGTGTGGAGTGGAGAAAATCCAAAATAAATTCAAAATTGTGCTGCTAATTCTTGTTTTTGTTTTTTTTAAGTAATTAAAGATGTATGGTGCACAGTCATTCAATTCTGGAAAAAGAACAGTTACTAATGGATACTAGAATTTCCATAACATTCATGCTCATGATTGAGTGGATATAGACTTTTGATCACAACTTTATAATGTGTACATCCAGTCCTGTTCCTGGTTAACGTTAACATTAGGAAACAGTGCTTTGGAAATATTATTTTGTTTTTATTTTCTTAAACCCAAAATGTGATTTTTGGTTAAATTAAAAGGAGATCATTTGTACTTAAGAAGATTGAAAATCTTCTTCATAAGGTGACATGTAAAGTTGAGTGTCATCTAAATTATAAAGATTTCAGGTGATCTGTTTATTTGGAACTTTTCCATGAAATTAAATAGGACCCAGGATGGAACCCCGTTGAACACTGTTTGGACTCTTTGTAAATTACAGAATGTAAAAACTGTAAAAGCTTTGTCTGTTTTCCCTCTTTCAGACTCTGTTGCCACGGCATCAGGGCCACTGCTGGTTGAAGTTGCCAAGGCGGCAGGGTCTAGCCTGGGTGTGGCCCTGTCCACCTCCATGTTCTGCAACAAGCAGGTCATCATCATCGACAAGGTCAAACCAGCCAGTATAGCAGACAGGTACCTAACCTCTGACCCCTGATGCTGTTTTACTGTTTTAACTGCATTGTTAAATTTATTTATTGTTTTCATGTATTGACTTTGTTTTTATTCTCTTGAAGCATCATTCCAACTGCTTTCATTTCCCCTAAACTGGAATTTCAGCTTATTAACTAATATTACCACTTCTTGATGCATTCTCAATCATCCAGGAAAGTAAATCTCCAAAAGTTGATTCTGTTCATCTGGACGTAGCGTTTTGTGGGTTTCCCCAATCTTATAAACAGTACATTTGCATATGCATTTGCAAATGTACTGTTTATAAGATTGGGGAAACCTGCAGTCAGCTGAGACTGAAGAAGTCACTTGGATGAGTGACGAAACGTTTCTCCCACAAAACGCTACGTCCAGATGAACAGAATCAACTTTTGGAGATAATATTACCACTGTTTTCTTATCTTATTTTTTGATTCCATGTAAATTTGGTTATTTTAACCACCTTGTTATCCTTCAGCTTCATTCAGTCACACTTTAAACTTCAGTATCTATGCAGAAACTGAAATATTTTGTTGCACTTTTAACTGCAGAAATTTAACTTATGAGTTTTGTTCAGGTTCAAGTTCAAATTCTCTGTTTATTTTTGTGTTTTCGTGTAGGTGTGGTGCTCTTCACGCGGGAGATCATATCCTGTCTGTTGACGGGAAGTCGATGGAGTTTTGTTCCCTGGCTGAAGCCACTCAGCTGCTTTCTGCTTCCTGTCAGACCGTCCGCTTGGAGATCCTGCCACAACACCAGACCCGACCAGCCCTGAACGCACCACAGCACGGTATAAACGTACACACATTACATTCGACAAGGCCCTGAATGCACCACAGACCAGTATAGACACACACGCACACACACTCAAGAGGCCATATAAAAGATAATGTGAAGAGAGGAGTAATCTTTTATAAAGCCGTGAAAGACACACACCTGTGTATGCATGACAGTCCCTCATCTGGCTTCCCAGTGAGGTATCTCGATGCTGTGATCCAAGCACCTGCCTGACCTTTGACCTTTCCTCTTGTCTTAACCTGAACACCCTCCTCTGTGTGTGTCTGTGCAGTCAAGGTGCAGCGTAGTCCCCGCCCCCTCCCCTGGGAGACCGGAGGCTCTGCCCCTATCCTCCCCCCCTACCACTACAACACGTACCACCCTGACCAATCAGGCGCCAGATCGCACAACCGCCATACAAACAATCCTCGTACGTGCACCTCTCTCGCTCTCTCTGATGTTTTCTGTTGAGAGAGAGAGAGACCTTTGTTCATCAGCCCTCTCTCTCTCTGCAGCGCTCAGCCACTCCTTCTCTCCAGGCTCCATGTCGGCCTACAGCCTCTCCTCCCTCAACATGAGCACCCTGCCCAGGAACATGTATCCCACAAGTCCACGGGGCACACTGATGAGGAGGAAGGGCAAGAAAAAGGACTTTAAGAGCTCCTGTGAGTCTGTCTCCAAATCCAACAAATCTTATTATTTTATCAGCTCAAAATATTTTGGCTGTTTTCAGACATAAATCCATAACATGACCAATAATGACTAACAAAATGTCAAAAACATCTCAACCCCTTACACCCTGACATTTTAATATGAGCGTGCACCCTCTAACAGCGTATGTATGACAGAAAATAAGGACAGGACTGAGGCGCTTTCACAGGGCGTGAGGAAAATGAGACTAAAAAATAGAATAATCTTTGTTTCTGTCAGTGTCTCTTGCGTCCAGCACTGTGGGTCTCGCCGGTCAGGTGGTCCACACGGAAACCACCGAGGTGACGCTGCTCGGCGATGGCATCATGGGCTTCGGCCTGCAGCTGCAGGGAGGAGTGTTCGCCACGGAAACGCTGTCGTCCCCGCCACTCATTGCCTACATTGACCCCGACAGCCCTGCTGAGAGGTAAACCCACTGACACAGCTATGATGGCTTAAACCTCAGACGTCCTGAGCTAAAAGCAATAATTTATTTCTGAACAAAAGTCCTCTGTGACAAAACTGCAAACAAAATCATGAAGATAATATTACCCTTAATACTATAAAGAAACAAGAAAGTCACAGCAAATATTGAAGTTTGTTTAGTTAACTCTTCTTATTCCATTAATAGCATAACTTTTCAATATTTTAATACCTATAATACTACTCAAGGTTGGTACAGTCAGTCATATTTCAAAAAAAAAATTTCAAGAAAGAATTTCTTTTTTCCTTTCTTCTCAGATTTTAACTTTTTCCCCCCCAATTTTCTGTTTTTTGTGAAATTTGGAAATATTTCAGATTTTGTCTTTATTGATAATCATGGTAACATATATATATAATTTTTATTTTCTATATTGCAACTTTGCATTTTTTGTATGCAGCACCAGTTCAAAATGCCATTATCTTATGGCCCTCTGTACAGTATTGAAGGGAGAGCTCCAGTGATCAAATATTTGTGTATATTTGTGTAGGTGTGGCATCCTGCAGATCGGTGACAGGATCTTATCTATAAACGGCGTTCCGACCGAAGATTCGACCCTTGAAGAAACCAATCAGCTGCTCAGAGACTCGTCCATCACTGCTCAGCTCACACTGGAAATTGAGTTCGATGTGGCTGGTAAAAAAAAAAAATAAAAAAAAAATCATTTTATCAGAATTGTGTTTTCATGCTTCTGATCAGCACTGAAAACTGTGGTTGTTGATGAACGTCTGTCTGCTGGGCAAAGACATCTGTTTTCTGTGTCGTCGTGTTTTGGCTGACTGACTGCCAGTCTGTGTTTGGTTCTGCTTCTCTGTAATTTGTCAGAGTCTTTGTGGATGTAATGTACTCCAGCTGGTGTAAATAACCACCTACGCCTGAGTTTAATAGAACAACACAACAAGCTGTCAGTGGTGACTCACAGGCATATTGTATGATTCGTAGCTGCAGGACGGTTAACTGTATGAGATGTCATTTACAGGACAGTCACAGTTACTATTTAACCAAAAGAAAATATAGACCGTGGACGTTATTTCCCAGAGAAACATAAGGCTGAGAAGAATTTTCTTAAAAGGTGTTTCCAAAGAGCATCGTAACTGAAGTCAGTCCAAGGGGACCTTCTGTAGAAGGTTTATGACATCTTCCAAAACCTGCAAGGAGCCAAATACTACAATCATTTAAACAAAGGCTTGTGTAAAAGATTAACTCCAATTTACTTTGTGATGTCCAGTCTACTGTATTCAAAGGTAGCGAAGAAGAGATATAGCTGTGTGTCATCTGCATAATAGTGAAGTTAAATGTTACGTGACCTACTGTCAGCATCTGCGCCCAGTGTGAATCTGTAGCAGTCTTTTTTTTTTTTTTTGTCTCTATCAACCAGTGTTGATAGTAACAATCTCAATACCCCACATAATAAATTAATAAAATGTACAAATGGACGGCACAAAAGACTTCCTGAACATCCTTAGCACAATAGCTGCAAAACTGACAGATGTCATCACAAATGGTGCATTAAAGATTTTTGACTTGCAGGAAAGGTTTTTATGTACGATCACCTCTAAGTTTTGAACTTTGATCTTCTATAAACATTTAAGAGAGAGCATGATGTGTCCCCTCAGTTATGTAGAATCAGGATTAATACCATGGACAGCTAACATATACATCGTACCTATGAGCTCACTTTGTGATTAATCATTGGCTGTTATTGAAATTGTTTTCCACATGTCTGCTGAGGTCTCTGAACAAAAAATATTTATATTTATTCCTGTATTTATAACCGTTAAACCAAGTGTGAGTAAGATTGAACAACTGGTTTTCATCAATCCAACCAGGTCTGTATACAGATCATATGATTTAAAGCCTCGAACAGAAGCTTAACCACCTGATTCTGACTGAGATGATGTTGAGCAGAAAGCCTTTATTCCTCTTCTGATGTATTTCACAGTAAATTAAACATTTCTACGGCTGAAACGTCTCCATCTTTCATCACAGAGTCAGTTATCCCCAGTTCAGGGACGTTCCACGTAAAGCTCCCAAAGAAACCAGGAGTGGAACTGGGAATCACCATCAGCTGTAAGTAAAGAGAAACAACTACAAAAATACGTACACTAATGTGAGGTCTAGCATTGAAATTATAATTTAGAAAGCTACAGTGGATGGTTTAGATAGACTTTATTAGTAACACAGCTCTGTGTGTTAATTATTGATTAACTAGGGCAGAAGAAAGAGTGTGAATGCCAAAACAAGCAACTAGAATATTATAAAAGTCTTTTTATTGTCAGTGACAGTAGTTTTATTTTTTATTAAATGATTTAATTTGGTGTTTCATCATGTTTACACAACTGGGAAATGAAATTTTCATTCTGAATGAGGGATTTCATCAGACCACATCCAGCCCGACCTCCTCCTGGGTGTCACTTCAATATTACATTTCCTGCTTTGATTTTACTTTTCCCCTTTAACATTTAATCGTTACTTCTGGTTGTAGTGGTGTAAACAGATTTAATTATTTACAGTTTTCTGTTTCATCTCCAACTCGTCTCTTTGTGTGTCTGCAGCTCCGTCCAACAGGAAACCAGGTGATCCTTTGATCATCTCGGACATCAAGAAAGGGAGCGTCGCACACAGGTGACACAAACTATGGCTAAACTAACTCTAATCCAGCCTTAAACCTAACCTAGGCTGAACTCTACACACAGTATGTGAGGCTAAAATAAAACCGTGTCAGCTGTGTTAAACCTCAGACTGCCGCCTGTACGTGTTTGGTTAATTAGGCTAACGGTCCAGGCCTGTGCATGTCGTGGTTTGTAGGTCATGTGTTTTGGACTGTGAAGCAGAATATGAGCTAAAGGGCTTCTGCTGGCAGGTAGCATCTGTTAACTCTGCAGGACGTTTAGCAGGAATCTAACAGGAAGCAGAGGACTAGTTACAGACCTTCATATGGAAAAGGAAGTGCCAGCATTTTTACAAGATTTTGGACCAGTTTCAGAGGATATCTTCCAGCTTCGATGTCCTTCACAAATAAATAACAATAATAAATGCATCAAAAATAAGGACAAAAATTAATAAAAAACTTGCCTGAGTATTATCAGGATTTACCATTTCAGGAGTGAAGCTGCATTTTAGTAAAAAGGAACTGATATTAGGTAAAATGGTGTATTAATTTTCCCAGAATGTAAACAAATAAAGCCTAAAAAAATTGGTTTAAGTTGTACCTCATGGTCTAAACCCAAAGCAACATCTTACCTCCTGTTTTATGTACAAGTTAACATATTTTCATAAAAGATTTGTAAGGTTATATTTCATATGTTGAAGAACTGATATTAATGCTAAATTCCATCCTGTCCATAAAGCAGATGCACTACAGTCATGATTATGATATTATGACATAATAGCTATCTCAGTTGACTTCTTTATTAAACTTGTTCCTCTAATGTACCTGAATGTGTTTTCAGGACAGGGACATTGGAGCTGGGAGACAAGCTGCTGGCCATTGATAACATCCGCGTGGAGAACTGCTCCATGGAGGAAGCTGTTCAGATCCTCCAGCAGTGTGAGGAGCTCGTCAAACTGAAGATCCGCAAAGATGAAGACAACTCCGGTATCGCTTTTTAGTCAATTCCCCAAAAGCAAGAGGCCGACTGATAGACCAGCTTTCAGGGATGTCCACAGTATCATTAATCGTCCTTAAAACATCTGCAGCAGCAAGCTAAAATCTTTACAAGAACCTCTAGAGTCGTTCCATGGTGATCTACTTGCCAACTTTAATAAGCTGTGGGACCTTTCCAAATTCTCCTCAAAAGATCATATTTAAAGAGCTTTAGCAACACCAACAGTCACACCAAAACCCTTCTGAACAAGTGAAAAGACAGTGGCACTCAAAAGCATGTAGGAGCCAAACTGGTGCTCATAAAATCTTCACTAATCTTCTGACAATCCTGAGATCTTTAGCATCTTTATGACTTTTTTATTGTACTTTAGGACCCCATCAGGACTCTCTAAACTCTCTAGAAAGCGATCTTATCACAGACAAACAGTAGAAAATGGTATTGAGGTGAAAAGGAACGCGATTTGTCCCGTACTTCAGCTAGAATGGAAAAAAAGACACAAAGCTGGAGTTATTCTGCGTCTTTACGCTGCGCAGCTGCCTCTTCTTCTCTCATTCTCTCCTCCTCCCTCTCCTGTTGCTACTTCAATAATGAAACTGATCAATGATCAGCTGATCGGCTTTTCAGTCCCAAGTCCCGTCTCTCTTGTTTGTTTATCTCCCACTTTGCACCAGAAAGAGGAAACCAGCGGATATCGCGCTAAACAACAGCAGCACGTTTAAGCTTGATAAGCTGTTGTTAGAATTTGTTTAATATTACTTTCTAGTATCAGCTGATGTTTGCTGGAGCCACAGCTGTAAAGCTGCT
>VUQG01011693.1:7922-22654 GCA_015106755.1 Etia nguti
CAATCACTATTTTTTTTATCTACTGCTCTCTGTTTGCCGCACAGATGTGCTAATGTCATGCTGACAGAGCCAACATAAACTGAGAAAAGAATGAAACACTGAAATTGTTATATAATAGCACAGAGCAAAGAATGGATTTCGTCAGCTAGAGAGAGACAAACACAAGCTAGACAGGATAAAAAAAATTCAGAAGCTTAGCAAGATACCGAAACTGAGTCAAGTCAAACCTCAGATCTAAATAAACACGAGTGGGGAGAAGAACCTGATATACAATATGGAGAGATGATGTCATGAAGCGCATGTTATATACCTCAACCTTAGAACCACAAGTTCTATTGGCCACCTCACTTTAGCATTTTTAGCCCTTCCCAAGCAAATGGCTCATACTTCACAAAAATACTGCTTCCCATCTTTTTTGAGTTATAATTCAGAAACACCAGAACTAATAAGCAAATTTCTAGAATTTTTGTAATTGAAACAGAAGCATTTATCAATATGTGCAAGCCATTTCATAAAGCAATTAGTGCAACAAAATAAATAAATACACTTTGCTTAGCATTAGCCAGATGTTACTGAGCCACATTTTTTTAAATGCCATGCTTCATTCATTTGCTGGGATTAACCATTTTCTAATGTTCAAAGCTGGAGCTAATACTACACCGTCACTTTCTGTATGGTCTTTATTGGTTTAAGTAAAGAAAAGCAAAAAAGTAACTGTGGTATTTCTTTACTTTTGTGATATTAGGTGATATTAAGATATTTTATCTGAAAGCAACAACAGCAGGCCAGTCATCTTCAACTAGCTAATTATCATAATATTTGTTGACAGAGAAGTTTGTAGAGAAGTTTGAAAAGGTGAGCTAGACTTACTGAGGACACTTCTACATCATTCCCTGCGGCCACAGCGGGAGCTGCGGCTGCAGCGGCTGCCTCCTGAGCTGCTGCCTTCATGGCCGCTGCCTTCCGGTGCTCCCTGTTGGCCTGTAAGGTGGAGAAGTAGTTGACGGCTGCAAACTCAATCAGGGCAGAGAAGACAAAGGCAAAGCAAACAGCAATGAACCAATCCATGGCTGTGGCATAGGAGACTTTAGGGAGTGAGTGGCGGGCACTGATGCTGAGTGTTGTCATCGTCAAGACAGTGGTGATACCTGCATATGGGAAGGAGACAGAAGTAGATATATTGTTAAATAAGGATGCTGAGCTACCTGTTTAAATTGAGCCTTTTTTTTCTCAAAATCTGTAGATCAAATCTTAGAAATCATTTATCATTTCACCCAAATCTTTACACCACTTATTACAATGGTGTTTAACACCAAAAAAAAAAAAAGAAAAACTATTTTACGCATGTTGGATTTTAAAGAGAAAGCACTGCTGTTCAAACAGAACATCACTGTAAACCTGCAGTTTGCTAAAGATTACCAGAAAAAGGATTGTCTGGCCACATTTTTTGGATATATGAGTCAAAAATCGAGCTTTCTGGTTGAAATGAGAAGTTTATATTTGGAGAAAGGAGAACACTACATTCCAGCAAAGGAACCTTATCCCATCTGTGAAACATGGTGGTGGGAGTATTGTAGTTTGGGCATGTTTTGGTGCATCTGGTCCAGGGCAGCTTGCCATCAGTGACGGAACAATAAATTCTTAATTTTACCAGAGAAAACGTGAAAGAAAAAGAAAACCAGTAAACAAACACTGAGCGGTCGTTCTACCAAAATGTTTTTGCAGTAAAAGAAAGATTATGTTTTGGAATTATCAGGTAAAGCTTCTGACATAAATCCAGCAGAAATGATGTGGAAGGATCTGGACAAGCAGTTCATGAGGAAACCCACTAACAATGCAAAGTTGAAGCTGTTCTGTAAAGATGGATGGGGTAAAACTGGTGACAATGGACAATTAGCAGAAATCTTTAGGTGTTCATTGCTTCTCAAAAAGTAAAAAAAAGACACTGACAGTAACAATCCACACACAAATATGCAATACTGGGACATTTTCCTAAAGAAGGAAATGATCAAGTGTGACATTTTTGTAAAATCTCACTGTCGTTATCTGGTCTAAGGCATTATTTTGGAAACGTGATTATATTATAGTTCGAATTATGCAGATATATAGATATTTGAAAAGGGTATAATTTTGTGTGTGACATAAAACTAAATCACCATTAATTCAATCCAGTGATTGTTAACTTAATTATTGGGAAAAATCTTACAGTTTCTTCATACAGTTGCTAAATTTGAGATTTCATATTTATAATTTCATCAAAATATCAATAGTATCAGCAGTATCCATGATGAAACGGCAAACAAACCATCAAGTTGGACTTGTACTAGTACTTGTTACTGATAAATATCATAATAAGCTAACTTCACATACACTTTTATGTATCTTTTTCTTTCGGCTGCTTCCTTTAGAGGTAGCCTCTGCCTCCATTTCACCTCATCACTTATATCCAGTTCTATCACCCCTATCCTCTGCATGTCCTCCTTTATATGAACCTTCTCTGTGGTCTTCCTTTTTTCCTTTTGCCTAGCAGCTCCATCTTTAACATCTTTTGTCCAATTTACCCCGTGTCCCTCCTCTTCTCATGTTCACACCATCTCAGCCTTTTCTCTTCTTTTCCCTCCAAACTACTGAACCTGAGCTGTTCTTTTCTGTTCATTTCAGCTGTTCATTTCTAATCCTGCACCTCCAGGTCCCAATGGAAATCTTATCATCATGTTATTAATATTTATAGAGAAGATATACTTTTTAAAAAGTCACATTGCACATCATACAACAAAAGATACCATGTAACATAAGTTAAGATGTTGATGGCATAAATCTTTAATATAATGTATGTGTATATGATGTAACAAGAAAATAACAGAGCAAAGCAGAGCATGTTTTTTCCCATGGAATATTTTTAACATGTGGCAACAACCCTGTTTTATGGCATATAACTAGAATGTGGCATTTCAAATCAGGATGCGTTGCCAAAAAGTAACTTGAGGGAATGCTAATCTGTCCATAAGCAGACTAACCCCTGCCCCCACATTGGCACGTCGGTAAAAAGAGACCAAATAGCTATAAACATTCTGGAGAAAACCATGCAGGCTGTATGGTATTTGCTCATTTTTGTTTGCGTGTCTAATATGAGCTACAGACAAGATGATGGAGAGAAATGATCAGAAGGAAGAATGAACATGTTGGAACTTGAAGATTAGACTAAGACTACCAGATTTCCTTTGAGTATACTGTATATATTAAAAAGAAAAAGTAATTTTCATTTGGGAGAAGAGTAGTTTATCACACAAAAGAACCATTACACATGCATTTTAGATATAACGTTTAAAAAATAGCCCCTAAAACTTTTTAATTCATAAATAGAAATGATCAGTAGTTCTTAATCACTGGATAAGAATTCCCCTTTTTCCTGCCCAGATTCCTTCCTTATTAAGTCAGATAAAGATGCTGACAATGAACATCTCTTTTAATAGCCCATTACCAAAGTACATATCTAATTCACTTTCATCAAGCTAAAGCAAGCAGGGATAAAGGGCCATTGAACACTGTTCCCATGCTTTACCAAATGTGCACTGTAGCTGTGCACTTTTCATTAGCATTGTAGGAACTTGTGGGGGTTTTAATGCACCTAATAATGTCTCAAAAACATTTTCTACACAGCACTTTGATGGTAAAACCTAACAACCCTCAAATGCAACCTCCTCCAACAGTCAACCAGTCTGACTGTTTCAATCTGAAGCACAAGTTAAATGATTGCAAAAGGGAGGAGGAACATGGAAAGAAAGCCTGTCAGGGTAGGAGGGAGAGGCAAAAGAAAAAGAAAGAAAGAGTGTAGGAGGGAGAGGGATGAAGTATAAAGACAGGATAGAATTGAAATGCTTGGGGCATTTATGGGCTTTTATAGGAAAAAAGCAAGGTACAAATTAGGCCACACTCAATTAAGTCTGTAAGACTTGTGCTCAAGGGACTTTCAGCTTTTAGGTTGTTGACAATTCAGCACGCAACATGGTATGGTTTAATGCACTGTCAGTGTCGGGCCCATCTCCAGAACAAAACAACCTAGGGTGCGTCTGAAATGAATGAGAATGCACTAGCTCTGGGGACTCAAAACAATGGTTACTTGCCAAAAAATGATTATCCGATTAATACACACAACTATTCACTGTTTATCTATTGTTGTAACAAAGGTATGTCTTGTGAAGTTAATTAAGTGTTTAAAGTTCATAAATGAATTATGAATTTATAGACACAATAATTGTTTGTTTTACACTCTCTTACTATATGTTTGGTATGTTTAATATTCCTACACCTATAGGTCACCTATAACTTCTCTGTTCTTCTCAAACTTAATTAAACTGTCTTTTAGTCACAACCCAGAACTTGTGCGTTAATTCAATTTATTCAAGCAGTGGCTTTTTGGCCATCACTTGCAATGCAACTTGTTTTGTACATAATCTCTTGTGTCCTCTGTCCTAGATTGAGAATGAGCAGGTTTTCTTTTTTCTTTTTTTTTTCTTTTTTTTTCTTGTCTGTATCTTTTCATTCCAGCCAGTATTGAGTGAATTGAGAACAGCAGGATGAGTGAGGCTAATGAGTTGCCACAGATGTGTTTTCTACATGAGGCTTCAACTTCCATGCAAACATTAATGATGGGGATCTATTCTCTGAAGGAGAATGCAGGCTTGTTGGAGTGCTGGCTCATTTCCAGTGACAAGGGCTAGCACTGCTTCTGTGCACAGCTGCATCTTGAGTTTTATAAATAATGGGAAATTCAGTTAAAATTGATAGCAAAATCTGTGCACTTTTGCACATTATCCTCACTTTTTGCATCTGTGCTTTTTCTGTCTTTCTGTTGCTGTCATTCCTCTTAGTCTATCTCTGTTTTTGTTCAGTGTATCTCACCCTTGCTGCTCCTGAGGCTAGAGCTTGGTAGCAACTGTAGCGTAATGTAATGTGAGCAAGCGGAACCTGTGAGTGCTCGGAAAAGGGCCAAGTAAACATCCTCCCCCTCTCGGCCCTTGCATGACCAATTTCAAAAAGGACATCTATTCCCAATTAATTCAGCTCCACCACAGTGGAGGAGGAATAGAGATAATGAAGGTAAAAACTGACTGTGATGACTGTGGTGGTCTTTGTTCTATTGCAGGAGGTTTTATTTTAAAGACAGCTCATTGCAATTTAATTTAGGGTGCAACAAACAGAGAAAATATACTTGCTTAAAGTTTGTAAAGTGAGATTCAGGAGTTGTGGGGTCAACCAGTGGGTGGCGAGTCAGTAAATCCAGACAGTTTCTTATTTGGCTTTCTGATACTTTGATACTTTACTAAAAATAAGTAAGCCACTACAAAATAATGGATAATGTATCCTTGGTAAAGCTATTATTGGCTATTTTGTTCAGCTAATTAATGTGCACTCAAGTTCTGTCATAATCTTAACCTATTATATAACTGCAATCGTGCAAAATTAGAACTGAGAAAACCTGACTTAGAAAAAAAATATTTACAAAAAATTTGCCAGAGTTATTTTTGGAAGACGAACTGAAAATGGTCTTCAGCGTTCCAAATATTCCAATCCAAGTAGTAAATCGCTGTGTAAAATGTGTTAGATCTGGAGTCTACATCAGAATCCCTTTTTCTGATATTTTTTTCAAATCTTGAAACTCACATTGAAATTTATACACTAAATGAGTATGTGAACTTAAGGAGCTCTTACCGAACACAGTCCGAGCTGGAACTGATTCCTTATTAATCCAGAATGAGACTTGGGCCAGGATGACAGTCATGATACAGGGAATGTAAGTCTGAATCAAGAAGAAGCCCATTTTCCTTTGCAGGTGAAAATGAACGGTCATAATGACATATTCACCTAGAAGAGTAAATATCAAAGAGATTTGTCAATGCTGAGAATTTATTTGACACGGTTGCCATCTGATGAATACACCACTCTATTAATACCGACTGGTGAAAAGCATTTCTATTTATCATGAAATTGCATTCATTTTAAAAAGAATGCAAGTTCATGCCTGACATATTTTTTAACAGGTGATGTTAAACATCTGCTCACCTGTATTGGATTTTAGTCTCTCGCTGGACACTGTCTGACCAATAAGGTCATACTGCAGCAAACTGGATGATTCCTGTGGCACCTCGACGGATGACAGAGGACCTTTCTTCCATGTGTACACAATTTCACTGATAGGGTAAGCATCTAGACAGCACGGATAAAAAGGGAGATTAAAAATGAAAACTTTCAAAAATTCACACACACACACACATATATATGGCATTTCAAATTAAAATCTTTGACGATATCTTGTCAGTCATTTGCTCAGTGACAGAGTGATCAGTGATTGAAAGTGACACCATCTGTCGGGTGAGTAAGGCTTAAAAAAAACTAACTCACAACTCCCAAACTTAAGTGGGCAGGCATGGCCATCCATGGGGAAGTTCATCAGACGCATGGGGCACTCTGCATTTATAGTTAATCTGTAGGAATAGAGAACAGTTTAATTAAGTGTATGATTTATATTTCATACTAGCTTTATAAACACTGCTCTTTCAAGCTGGGCCTGGTGTGGTGCCATTCAGCATTATAGCAAAAAAAAAAAAAGAAAAGAAAAAGAAATGTACAGAATATAGACTTACATACAATATTTTTGGTAACATAGATGACCTAAAACCTGCACGACCATTTGACTGTGGTGAACACACAACTTGGCAAAGGACAACCGTGGATAATACATTTCACAAAGGATGTTTTTATTTATTTATTTATTTTTAATGGCAGAGGAAGAATCCCATGTTTGTTGTCTGCTCTAAAGTAAAACATATACTTACATATTTTCATAACTTTGTTATGTTATTTTTCTATTTTTATTTATTTTATTTTATTTATTTATTTGTTTATTTACTTGTAAAATACATTTGATTCTCTGGAATTATTCAAGTTATAAAATTCACAGAACACAACATCTTAATAATATCCTTAGCTGTTAAAACATTTCCAATGACGTTATACTGGTTTTATTGTTAATGTAATAAATGACTTGGGTTGTTCAGCTCTACCGACAGTGTTGCTTGCAATAAACTATAATATTCTTGTTTACCAGAGTGACAGTGTATACAAGAATTCACAGCTAATAAGCAGGTCAGAGCTTTGAGGAAATTTCTCAGTCTCACAAACAGAGGGGGGAAACTGATCCCAAATGAGATGATTTGAGTTGAACTACTTTTTTTTTAACTTTAAGATGAAGTGATTCAGAAAAAGTTTAGGTACAGGATCTTTTACCTAAAGCTACATCCATGCTAGCTAACACGGGGACAAAATTCAAGCTAAGACTGTAGAAACGGCATCATTGTATTCACAAAACTACAGTTAGTTTATTTGTTATTTAAACATCTATTGCCTCTAAAAGTCTTCAAATGTTTCTTCTTTTCTGCCAGTGAACCAATAAATGTAGCACTACTTCATACTTGTAAAAAAACAATAAAAAACCTAAACAAGTTGGTTAGTGTCTGCCATCTTATCTACAGCCCCCCACCCCACCCTCTTAAAATCTGTAATGTAGATATAAAGGTGGCATCCCTTTATTGTATTATAGTTTACAAATTTGCTTAGATAAAGCCTTTTTTATTTACTTTTGAATGTTTTTGAGTTCATCCACTTAGTTAATCTAATTATTAAAAACAAAAAAATCTGTTTTTGTGCCATTATTGACTCTAGGGGCTTTTTTTCCAGTCCGCATATCTCCTTTTGGAACAAAGCTGGAGTCATGTTTGTTTGAATCGCTTTCCAGGGCTGTTTTCAGTATCAGATGGCACATATCTTGTTTTTGGAATGGCACGCTGTTTCTTTTCATGTCTGTGCATATTCTTGGATGCCTGTTCATCTAATTTGCTTTCCAGGTCTGTGCTCTATTCCGGTCTTGGCTAGGTTTGAATCTCACTGTCCAGCACTGTTACCTCATGGTGTAGAGGATAGTTCCGTTCTGCATGATGCGGAACAGCTTGTTGGGGGTAGTCATGTTGTGAGAGATCGACCTCTTGCCATTGCGGAAAAATGTGTCCGGTGTCCAGATCTTGCTGACCATCAAGTTGTTGAGCCGCAGGATCTCAATGGGGCCCTCAAATTTTAGTCGTTCGTCAATCCACGTCTGACGAAAGAACACATCCATGGTGTATTCCTGGATGGAGGTGAGAGCGTGGGTTACGAATGTATTTACTACTACTATGACCACTCCTACTGCTGGTGCTGCATCTACTATCTCCTGCCATTATTATCTGCTACCCCCGGAGAGAATGGCAGATGGGTTTGTGAGCCATGGTTTCGAAGGAACCTGCTGGATAGAGTATTGGCAATGTGATGAATTGTTTTCTCTCTCTCACTCTCTTTTTCTTTCTGGAGGATTCTGTTATTAATGCCAATACTGCCAAAACTAAAACCTTGTTTATGATGAAAACCTTCAAGACATAGCATAATGTACACTTTGGTCACCTTTATATATATTATATAAGTTTTTCTTCAATTGTTGCAAATTTACCTTTTCTTTTTTCCATGTTTTATTGACTACCAGCTCTAAAAGTTAAGTGAACTGATTGAGTAATTCATTATTAATACACAAAGTTAAAATAGACACAGTTTATTTCATCTGTAGAGTCAGCAGTAAGTCAGCATTGTGAGTCCATCCAGCTTATAGATCACATGGATGGCCTTGCTTCCCTTAAAAGCTTTACATACCACTCTATAGAACTGCTCCTAGCATATCACATGGCAGTTCTAGTAGGCTTTAGAGGCTGTGAAGCAGTATCTAAAGCTTAAGACCAAAGAGAGTAGAGTACAACAGACATACATCACTCAGCCTATCCCGTGGCAGAAGTAGCCTGCCTATTCCATCCTAACATCAGCCACATCGCTACAGCGGGTGGGGGGGGGGATTGTCAACCAGATTAAAATCCTAAGCTGCACTAATGACATCCTGCCCAAATGTTGGAATAATGAATGCTGGGAGTACCATGAGTTGAGGTTGAGAGACCATATACATTGCAGTGATAACGGTGCAGTTTTTCTTGTTTTCACATGTTCTTTGTTTACAATCAACCAAACACATGTATGTGAATAACATCCACATATTTTTCCTTGTGTATCCTGTATCAGTACTTCAGTGGTCGGCATAGTTGACATACCATCTCAACATCTGAAACAGGTCCAAAGCTGGTGACAAAGATGTCAGTTTTGACCTCTGTAACTGGACCTACAGCAGAAAGATAAGTAGTTGCTTTGATGCAGACAAAAACTTTGGACTAGATTATTTGTTAATTTCTTAAAATAAAATATAAAGAGGTTAAGGAATAAAGTTTGATGTATCAATGTGCCAGTTATAGACTAAAAATAACCGCATCAGATCTAATGTATTTAACACACAACAAAACAGTATGCTTTAGATATGATAATATTATAAACAATTTCTAATAGTAAACTGGTGATTTTATTATAATGTAAGAGGGGGGAAACGGCTAAGAGATAACGTAAACTAGATGAAAGCAAGATACACACAACTAGTTGAGTAAAACTTTATCCTTTGAGGAAGAATATGGATCTGATCATTATGAAGCAATATTATACAAAATACAAAGTAATACGGCCATTAGCATACCTCCAAATCCAGGTCGCAGTCTGTTGTCATAGCCATCCAGTAATCTATCCAATATACGCGTGATGTTATCCAAATATATACTGGTCTCACTGTGCTGATTTCCCCAAACACTGCTCGCACTGTAACTAAAGTACATATGCACTGCTCAAAGCTCATTTCAACAGACAGAAAATCAGTTGAATATACTGAGTTTCTCAAAGGGACAAGCATCCACAGTCTGTGGTTAAGGTGCGTAAAAGTCCGAGAACATACAGAGAAAAGAGTTGCCATACTCACCAAGACAAAAATAAGCAAGTTACAAGGAAAGCCATGCCTCGACACCTGACATATAGAAATCCCAGGTCAACTTTTAAAATCAGCATATTCCATCATTTTCGAAGCATTATTAAACGCGAGTCCGGTCTTGCTTTACTTGTAAACCGTGAGAGGATACCGCGCCAGTCCAGCACGACTTGACTTCCCCTCTAGTGCGGTTGCGCCCGCCTCAGCCTGAATCGCTCAGCTGGAAAAACCTGAAGAGTTTTTAAGAGAGTGAAGAGGAAGAACGACGCGAGCTTTAACGTTAACGGGACAAAGCAATTTACAGGGAATACACCGGTCTCGACGGCAACTTCGCTATTTAAATCGTTTTGAGGGTTAAATAACGAAGAATGTCGTCCTTTATTTATTTATTTGTTTATTTATTTATTTATTTATTTATTTATGTTTTTAAAGACGATGGAAAAGAACAGAGCGAAGAGAGATACAGAAGGGGAGGAGGGAGAAGTAGAGGAAGAGAGCTTACACAAATACAATACTATTATATCAATGGACAGTATAGCAAGGGACCTTTTTGAGTACAGATTGATTTCAAATTCATTTTTCTGTGTGTGTGTGTGTGTGTGTGTGTGTAATCGCAGGACTTTGTTCATGCAAAACCCGAAAACTGCAAGTAGAGCTAAAGCATGATTCATATAGTAGTTAGGTGGTTGAGTGGAGTGGGCGGTAGGTACATTTAGTGCACCTTCAAACTCCACAGACCCAGAACAAGGGGGGGAAACACCATACTGTAAAAGTTAGAACTGAGTTCGCATGAATTTATTTCTGTTGCAAAACCGCACTTCAAGAAATTGCATCATATTTACTGCTGTACAATACAGTTGAGTTTCCAGTAGCACATTTTGTGCAAGGTGTATGGAAGAAAGAAAAAAATCGGAAAAGTAAAACCTGCAAATGAAGTGCAAAAGCGAAATGTATCACTTTATCACTTTATTTATTTATTATTCCTCTAGGTTGGTGCAAAAAAAAAAAAAAGTCAAAGACAGTATTGTGTGGGAGGAATAGTTACTGTACCACCACTATGTGGAAAAACGCTAATTATAACTCATGCAATAATCATAAACTGATTTTTTTTCTCTTGAAAACAGAACAACTTTAAGAAAAAAAAAGTGAGAGCCAATATTCACTGACGAATGCCAGCAAGCGTCTGTACGGTTATATGCTCAGTGATCAATGAACTACAATACTTTCCTCCAGTGCATCATTATTTTTTCATTAGAGGTATCATATCATAAGTGATATCATAGTGATTCCATCAATAATTCATATGAGGGATAAAAATATAGGAAATTATTCTAAAGGCATTAAATTGTGAAGACTGATTATGCAACTGTGGTCTCTTTGTACTCAAAGCTGAAGTTATATAATGATCTCAAAATATTGTTTAAATCATATGGAAACGATCACTTTCAGTTCAAGCATATTCAGATTTAATTCTTTTAAAAGAAAACTGGATGTTGCTGTAATTTGTCTGATAAATTGAAGTTATTCTCTTGGTTTTCTCTTTAAACCCCAATCTTGTATTGGTAGACATATCATCAAAGTAAAAATCGAAAGTTTAAGAAAGATTTAAAGTTGACACAAAGTAACTGTGTTTCTACATGCTTTGCAAACTCGGTGAACATTTATAATTCGTTAAAGAAAATATCCTGTATGCTGCATTATTAGAAGTACATGCAGGGCATAATTTCACTTTGCATACTGGGTGATAAAACTAAGATTTGATATTTCAAAATAGAACACAGTATTTGTTACAGTTATGGGAGCAGAAGCGAAAGCTTTAACACTACTTTATACAACATGAGTATTGTGGTGACAGCAGTGGCAATCCTAGAAGTGGTGTGTACAATTGCAACAGTGGCAGTAGTGGCAATAGTAGGAAATACAGACCAGGCATATACTGAGGTAGTACTGTATTAGAAGCAGTTGCAGTGACGGTTTCAGTTTCTCTGTTGACTTGCTGGTACATAATGTTATCTGACCCTAATGCCGCGATCAACTTGATCTTTTAAAGCATGAGGTCAACTCATCTGACCAACCACAGTGCACTGACCATGAAAGGCTTCTGACCTGATTTACATTGCTGGCACTAGCTGAGATTTTGGATGAGCCAGAGCAAAAGTGAACGTATTCTATTCCTCCCTGCTGTGAATGTGCTTAACATGCTTTGTAAAGCTTCTGATATCACAGGAAAGCAGTCACAAGTGTACGCACATAAATACTTGTGATGCAGACAAGGGCCATCACTATTTAAGCCACCTCTGTAATTTGGTAGCTTTAAGTAGCACTGGACACACCACACATTTAGTATATCACTGTTTTTTTTAAGCATGTCACCACTTATAAGAATATTTAACATTTACAAAAATTAGCACTTCTGAAAAGAGAAGGATCTGAAGCTACATGATGTTGTTTGTGTGGGAGAAGACTGCCGTGGCCCAAATCAGAGTCTGACATGCACTTTTGAAGACATCTGTGACTTGTCTGCCTGTTTGCTCACCTAATTTCCTTCCATCATAGCATTTTTTTCCCTAGACAGACAGGTTGCTGCCTTGATAATTACTTGACTGGATACCTGATTGACAGAACGATGTGCTCGCTAGTTTGAGGTTTTGCCTAAATAGCATAATGACTGACTGACTTATAGACAGAGATTAAAATGCTGACTGGATCATTGCCTGCCTGGAGACTACATCTAGAAGTGCACTCTGTCAGTCCTCCAACCAAACATCCACAATCAGTGGTGCAGCGAGTAGAGAAACAGATGGTTAGGCTGGCTAAATTGGGAGCCGTCTAAATCCATATTGTTATATGAACAGCCTGAAAGTCAGCAGAGATAAAATTCAGCTATGGCAACTCCTTACATCAGTTTTATTGATTGTCCTGCCATAGTCATCATGATCCGACATTTTAGTTGCAATTCTATCTTCCTAATTTATAATTTCTTTGTAACCGGTCACTACATTCTAAAGCCCATGTCAAGAGAACAATTGCAATTAATGAGAGGTCATTATATCTAACAAAGCGTATTTCCATAAAATATAATCACTTTACCATTCATTAGTCTTAAGTTCTGAACTGAGATGAAAAAGGCGCAGTGATTCTGATGGATTGCAATTAGGTATGCTTCGTTCCATGAGAACAATACACCTCGTATGCCAGGATGAATAGCAATTCAATTATGTCAATTTGGGAAGTAGAATTACTTCGGGAAGATAACGGGACATACTTCAAAATCCAATGTGTTTTCATGAAGGGGGAAAAAGCCTTCAGAAGGAGTTTGTTAATTAGTTCATTATTCAACAAAACAGGATTTAATTAAACATGTCATGATATGCACTCTGTACTTGAACACATATAGCAGCCTCTCAAGGAGCAAGATGCAGAGCTAGGAGATTATTGCAAGAAACTTTCCACAACTTGCTGACCTTTTTGAGGGAGGAGGAACTTTCAGATGGTAGAACTGGAGTGTGTATGTGTGTGTTAAGCTGTATGTTCAATAAAACTCTTTTTAAAGAGACTGAGATTGTTGTAAGGAAGCACACTATACTGTAGATAAACAGAAAGAAAAACAGATGACAGAAGATTTGAAGATGTCCCTCTTGTGCATCTGTCCTTCAGCACCATGGACAGCTCTGACATCCGATTTGGTTCTATTTTGCCAAAGAAAAACACAATAAGAATTCAAAGTCACTGCTGACAAACTTGCACCATACTCCACAGCCCCTCTTACTGTGATTAGTCAAAAAAAAAAAGTGCATTGTCTAAACTCGTTTCTGGCCGCATTACACAGCTTCTATAAATACATGATTTCTCCCACGTGAGATGGACCCACTGTACTTCATGTGCCTCACAATGCAGTATCTATGGTAACCACTTACAGTAGAAGAAACTCAGCATGTGTGGTGTAATGTGAATGCGTGTTTGGAGATGGCATGAACTAAATGTGCTCAAGAACGGTGAACAATTTTAGGTCAGTGCTTCTAAAAGTAATTTTAGGGTGACCTTAGGGTTAATGTTAGGATCAAGTTTTATTAAGTGACTGATATGTTTCAGTATGTGGTGGTATAAAGGAGTTGGAATTTGTATTTCAAAGTGCTGTTTAGTGTTTAGTATTAGGTTTTTGTAGGGGGACTAGTGTTAGAGGCTATAAAATCATTTTGTGTATCTGAATTTTCTTTTTCCGCTTGTCTGTAGGTTAATGGCTAGAAATATACAGTTAGTGCTTGCGAGTGTTCCTCCATCAATAATGCCGTTGCATAACACCTATATTAAATTCAGTCTTTGAAATCTTTGGGACTCGGCCTGGTTATATCTTTTTTTTCCCGTCAGCCCCCATAGTCACACATCCATAACAGCGCACACAAAGCAGTAGTTCTTTAAAATCTCTGTTCCTTACACATGATGTGCTGCACCAGTTCCCGTGGATTTCAACATTAGGAAGAAATTTCCATTGCAGTTTCCATGGAGACCAAACCATATCATAGTACGATAAAATGTTGATTTGGAGAAAACAGTTGTCCTCGCTGCCTCAGTTGACCTCTTGCCTGACTACAGCCAAAAGCTTCACAATGAACTGTGCTGGATAGCTGCCAACTTCCTGCTGTAAGAAGAGTGGAAATATAAATGGTGCAGCAAAACAGAAAACCATAGAATGCATAATAGAAAATAATAATAATAATAATAATAATAATTATATATATATATATATATATATATATATATATATATATATATATATATATATATGTGTGTGTGAAAG
>VUQG01011693.1:22674-72674 GCA_015106755.1 Etia nguti
AATAAAAAAAAAAAAAAAAAAAAAAAAAAAAAAATATATATATATATATATATATATATATATATATATATATATATAAATATATATGATGTGAATGTGAAAGTTAAATGTTTTGCTCTATAGATTCTGGTTTAATATGAAACTGAAATTATTTGATTGCTGACATTCTGAAATCTTGTCATGCATATGGTATTCCTTCTTTAGCATATGCAGGAATAAAGAGCTGATATTCATTCTCCATGGGAAGAAAAAAAATCAATGTCAAGTTAAAGTCAATGTGCCTGCAGAGGCAGTGCTTTGCTAAATCTGCAAACTGAGTTGATTAAACTTGATTGAATCAAAATTACTTGAATAAAAGATGCAGACAAAATACAAATGATGGTATTTTGATGGTATATTGAGAATCTTTCTCATACTTTTTTTATCACTGGACTGCTTGTTAAGTTTGTCCTTGAAATTGAAAAAAAAATGAGTCCAACTGTTTTATTTATATATATATTTTAAAAAGATTTGGGATTAGGTTTAGTTTTGTGCTGTCAACATGTAATTTGCTAAGTAAGTCTCCCTTATTTTTGTAGCTGAGATCACATGTTAAAAGTAAAGTGCCATTTTAAAGTGCATCAAGTATAAGCCTCACTGTGTAACTGTAGCTCTTGATCTTTGTAATCTGCAGGTGGCATGGTGGAACGGTGACACAAGAAACCAACTACATGGCTATCATCCTGTGTCGCAGTCTAAATCATCACTTTTGATGCCAAGACACCAAACGTGAGGTTTCTGGCAGAGGCCTCCAAATAATCCTCCTACCCTTCCCTCCTTCCATCACTCCCTTCATCTTTCTACCCATCCAACTGTGGCTAAAGCTGACACTCACCCTGGACTCCTGTCTGCAGTTCTGGCAGCAATGACCGACGTCTGTTGGGGCCAGAGTGAAATACTGAGACAGAAATGAAGAGAAAGAAAGTGCGGAGGTGAAAATGGAATTGGCCAACTATCTGCTATTTTGGTGTTAGCTAGGCAGGTAAGGACACCATAACCTTGAAAAGGTAGCAGGTGGTGCTTCCTCTGGTACTGAAGCTAGTTAAGGCAAGCCAATGAGGCATAAAGGTTGGGTGATGGACTTTGTTTTATTTTTAATTGTTTTTTCATCTACATGGTAAAGGTCGATACCACCGTCCTCACAATTTGTTTGGTGCAAGCGCATTGTCAGTAGTAGCCTTGTTCAGGACGCATTCACGGAGCAGTGCTGATGGGCAGTTTTTTAACTTTAATGGATGGAGTGCAGCCAGTATAGGATTTTGAATCTATTAGATCTGGTGAAACATTCATGAACCTAAATGTTGGTGAAGTGCAAGAGAGGACCGTCATATTTTCATGTATTCATTATTCAGAGGACCGATAAGTGTGTTTCTATTTCATTCATTCCTATTTGATTCATTCCTGATGCGAAATCCTCAATATGCCATTAGAATATGCAATTTAAAGAAATTACAAAATGTGTTGTACATTACAGTGTGAATTGTTTCTTTTCTTTTTCTTTAGTCTTCAGATCATCCAAAATGAAGGAAGTTAGAAAAGTTTTGATCTAATATATGTATTAAGAAGCACTCATCATTCTAGTCTATCCACTATCCTTCCTTTGCACAAGTCCAAATGATCTCAGTCTTGTCTCTCTAACTTTGTCTCTAAACCACTCAACCTCTGTAGCCCTCTTCCTGGTCAGTCCCACTGAAAGTCAGAGCATCTTCAATTTTGCTACTTGCTATCCTTCTGTCACCAATCACCGCTGAAAATCGTCTCCATCTACTTCACCCTGAAGGTACAATCTTCTTCACCTTTCTTGTGCACTGTCCATTGCTTTGAATGGATGCAAGAATGTGCTTTATATTACACAAGCTACTTACATCAATAGCATGACTAATGATTAGTAAACAAAACATTTTTAACTTGGAAGTAACCATTTACAAAAGTTTGATTACACATTAATTTACCCTTTATTATTGTTGATTGTTTTAAAGTAGTACCTTTCTTCCTCTGTTTAGGAAGTGTGTGGGACATTGTCAGTAGAAGGTTGTAAATGGTCTCTACTTCTTTGTCTTTAACTAGTATATATTGGCTTTTCAGGATTCACCTGGGAGAGTTTCATGGTGTGGGAACTCATTTCAGAACCTTTAAGTATGAAGAGGTTGTTAATGGAGGCAGATTTAAGTACTGCACTGCTACTTTATGATACTTTATACTTTTTTTTTTTTCATTTTAAAGGACACTATATAAAGCTTTGCAGCGTGGAGGTGAATGTCTTCTCTACAGAACTTTCACTTGCGAGAGAGATTTGTTTTGTCTAAAAAGCAACTGTTGCTTAGACAGAAAATCTGACTATTTCCTTCACTACTGCACCACACAAGCTTTTTTTTTTTTCAATGTCTAGCTATCGATAACTTTATCTGGGTCTACTATGCTTACACTACGCACTGGTGATCATCTTTTTATCAAGTTTTCTTTTTAAGTTTTAATTTTTTTTTATTGAACTTAAGTTGACAAGTCAGATCAACACATCAGATTCAAGTTACACACAACACACAATAGTGAAACATAATTTAAATAAACTTAAATATTTAAATAACTTCAACAATAGCAGGTTAAGGGAAAAGGCTATAATTTCAAGATGATGGAAACTCAAAAAAAATATACCACTGTCACCAAAGCAGAAACCTGATTGAGAATATTTTTAAAATATTGCATTACCTCAAGTACATCTCAAATACCCTTTTTACAATGTGACTGACCCAAACACTAAAATAAATAAAAAATAAAAATATTATTTTCAAAAAGCCCTCCACATAAACAATCAGTGGTTGTTTGCACCAGTCTCAAAAGTAAAATAAAATAAAATAATTACTGAAATAGTAAAGAAGGGTTTCTAGGCACTTAGCAACATGCATGACTTTCAACTGAGAGGCTGAGCTTTAGAGTCATTTTTTGAGTCATTTTTTTGCATTTAGAGTCAATCGATGTTTACTTTCATTTTCATTCGCTGTTTGCCCAGATTTAGGCATTAAAACTAGGCTACTTGTCAGGATTAGGACCAGATTAGAGTTTGGGATAAAACAGAACCTTTTACAAGGATAAACACATGTTAGAAAGCTCCATTTTCTAGGCTACCAGGGTGATGAGTTCTGCCCCATATAACAGCGACACCGCCAGCGCATATTTTACATGCATTTACCACTAGAGGTCGTTCAATTTTTAAAACACAAGGATACGTCATATAAGCTGCTTGCACAAACAACCTATTGGGTCGTACTTTACACGAGGACAGTCTCGCATTGACATAATTTAAAAGTGCCTTCCCAAGTCCTCTAATGGAGCTCTCCTGCTGAGTTAAGGAGCTCTAATCAGCGGTGTCAATGCTGTAATTGCAGTTCGCATAAAAGAGAAATACAGAGAGGTGTTTTAATTACAGGGAAAGGCAGAGTGCAATTTCCTTCCCTGCCTGACAAATTGTGTTTGATTATATTATAAATGTGATGTACGTTAACTTTTGGGTCCTATGTTGTTTGGTAATTTTAGATCCGACAGTCAATCCAACTTTATGATACAGGGACATGGTGAGAGAGAGAGAGAGAGAGAGAGAGAGAGAGACAGAGAAAGAGAGAGGGTGAAATGATGGCACTTTATTTTGGCTATGAGCTTTGGCATACTGCTGGTCAATCTCTGTCCATCTGGATGGATATCAGACAGTCAATCCATGGGAAGTCTTACCTGCTGAGAACATACCAGGTGCAAACTCCACAGTAAGACAACAACCAGTAGAGGTTTATTAAGTACTGCACAGTAATCAGTCTTCTTCCCTTCCCACCTTCCCACAGCATATGCCTGATGAATAAATAAATACAAGTAAAGTGCTTTGGTTTGATTATTTTGCTAATATTTGTTTAGGTTATATAAAAGCTTTGACAAGATTTTAATGTGTAACAATTCATTAATAAGACATATGGTGAGTTGAGATGACATTATAGGTACAACAGTTAACACAGACAAACTCCACAACATAATGAACTTGCTATGAAATTAAAACTATAGATAAATGACAATTAAAAAAAAGATCAGGTAATTTTGAACATTACATTTACGTATCAGTGACATGTGGGGAAAAATATCTTTGCTATCTATAGTCACAATGTGGCCATTTCGATTTGTGGCCAAAAAGCTCATCGTCCTTCAGTTAAATATGTTTGTATATGTATGAAGATCAAACTATTAGAATACTGAATGTAGTGCTCATCTAAACAGTCAGTGTTTGACATCCTCTGCCATTATTTGAGTTTTCCATCATGTTGCAACAACTAAGTCAACGTTATGGCAGATGATTAACTGAGATCTGCTATCTGTGTGCTCAGGCACAGAATGCTCTCTCTCTCTCTCTCTCTCTCTCTCACACACACACACACACACACACACACACACACACACACACACACACACACACACAAACAGAGCGAGATCACAAGCCTCTTCCCTGAATATTTCCATCATATTGCCAAGATCCCAGCAAACAAACCCGTGTTTACTGACATGAAACAACACAAATGCTTCTTTGAAAACGTTGCGGACATCATTTTTTTATTCATCAGCACAGGGCAGCCTGAGTATAGCTTTGGAAGAAGTGTTTTACTGGGATGCTCAGAACGGCAGTCATTACATTCCTCTTAGTGCAAAGATACAGAAAGACAGAGAGAGGAAATGGAAGCATGAGAGCCCATTTGAGAATGTTTAACAACTGACCAAACCAGGCATTAAGAACAGCATAGCAGGTCAAAATATTTAATTGCTTTCCTCAGTGGCAGATTCAAGGTAATTTCTGAATCTACACACTGAGATTTGAGGGCTAGAATACAGCATGTTGTTTTTTATACACACAGTATTATAATTTGTGTAGAATTGTAGAATTCCTCCATCTGTTTATCTTCGAATGAGTATTGGTGAGTCAAAGATATGTCATAGTCTTCAAACCAACATACTTTTATAAACTGCTTTGTTTATACAACCATGTGTGACTAATCACGTGAGCTACTGTACGTTCATATAAGACATGCTGGCAGGTGCGTTAGGAAAAGGTTAAATTAAATAAATAGACACAAGCACACAATATGCATGTTAAAAGCTGACTAACTTTGGAAATACATCAAGATTTAGAGGATATATATATATATATATATATATATATATATATATATATATATATATATATATATATATATATATATATAACTCAATACATTTAGGTATGTAAGCTATGTAAACTAAGACAACCTGCTGAATTTCAAATCGTGTAAAAAAAGTGATTTAAGTGACATTGATGGCTGTTAATGCCAAATGTTCATGGCCAGGCCTGTATTTCAGAAGCTGCTGATATACTGGGATTTTCCCACAAAACCATCTGTAGGATCTGCAGAGAATAGCCTGAAAAAGGCAAAACATTCACTAGGTGCCAGTTCTCTTTATAAAATTGCTTTGTTAATGCCAGAGATCAGAAGAGAATGGTCCGACTGCTTTGAGCTGATAGGAAGGCAACAGTAACTCAAGTAACCATTTGTTACAACCAACATATGCAGAAGCCCATTTCTGAATGCACAAAAATACCAACTAATAAAATCATAGAAAAGCATATAATTTGTGCTCTGGATCATTTCAAATGATCCAGCGCACGGGGTGACTGTAGCTCAGGCGGTAGAGCAGGTCATCTGCTGATCGGAAGGTTGGTGGTTTGATTCCTGGCTTCCCCTGGTCTGCATGCTAAATATCCTTGGGCAAGATACTAACCCCCAATTGCTCTCTGATGCATCCATCGGAGTATGAATGTGTGTGAATGTTAGTTAGAAAGCACTTGTAAATGCACAAGTTGTGTAAAGTGCTTTGAGTGCTCAGAAGAGTAGAAAAGCGCTATATAAGAACCAGTCCATTTACCATTTGGGTTTCTATCAGCAAGTGACCAAGTATATCATTTCACAAAAGTCTTGACCCAGTTCTTTAGATTTTGTTTCCAAGGAGACAGACTTTCTAATATATATATATATATATATATATATATATATATATAGTTTTATTTGGACATTGGCTGCTTTGTCACACATTTCCAATCCAGTCCTTGCAATACAGCCATCTGCTATAGCTTGCTTCAAGTCAACAAGTAGTCTTGGGGATCTTGATTAATGTATTTATGAATGCAGAAAAGTACAGTCAAATTTTGACCTGTCATGCAACACCATCTGGAAAGCATCCAATTGGTAATGGCTTTATTTTTCAGCATAACAATGATTCCAAACACTGCCAATGCAGTAAAAGCATACCTGGATGGAAAAACAAAACACACACACAATGGAACACTATCAGTCATCGAATGAGCATCACAGAGTCTAGACATCAAAATTATTGAAGAACTGTGCGATCATCTTGAGAAAGAAATGAAGAAAAGGTACCCTACATCTAAAGAAATTCTTTGAGTCTCCTTCAGGAAGTCTGGATAACTATTCCTGAAAACTAGATGAAGAAATGACAATAAAGGTTGCCTAAGAGATAAAGAGTTAAGATTGTCATAAAAAAACATTGACTTTCAAGCTTGTTAAATGCGTAAAAACCCTTTGCCTTATATACTCTTTTTCCATGTATGTCTGCATGTTTTGATAAATTGCTTCACCTATTTCCTATTTTCCCTACAAAATATAAAGAAAGGTGGGGTGGGTCAATACTTTTGCATGTCACGATATTGAAAGGATAGCTCATTAAACTAAAACTGTATTTCCATGTGTTCATCTTGAGTGTCCCCAAGTTTTGTCCTTTTTTGTCTATAGTTATAGCTGGGCTTTGTGCCAGAATAATTTTAACAAGACCAAATAAATACCCTACAACTATAGCAGAATTTAAAGCACAATTAAACTTATCTACGGTGGCTTCCAGTTGGCAAAAATGGGGACAAAGTCATTAAAGCGCCATAAAAATAATTTGAGTTCGAATGAATTCAGCCAAAATAATGGTGGTAAACATTCTTACAGGTGAGCATTTAAAGTGGAATGCCAACTGTTAACTACCAAAGAGGAGCACAGTGATATATGAGTTTTCAAGGCTTTATGAGGACCAAAGCATCTGTGCCTGTGTTTCAGTGTAAAACTGTACAAAGACTTATTAGTAAAACAGGTCAAAAGCCCATCCTCCTGATGTGCAAAACTTCAAACTTGTTTGGGGTTTTTTTATATAGGATTTGTGGTTTTGTGTGCAAAAGATAATTTGCGAATTGCCAGTGCTAATTATTAAACACTATTGAAATGATTGTACCTCCCTGTAGTGAAATGCAAGCTACTTCATAACTTACAGCTCTAAAAATATTTGGTTTTCATGTATGGGGTATGGGGTATAAAATTAACTAAAAATAAATCATAAATCTGCCAACCTAATGTTTGTCTCTTAACGTGTCATATCAGTCCCCTGCAGATAAAGTTTCAATGTGTGCAATGGGGCTTCTAATATATCCTGATAACTATCCAGTTTCCTTTGCCTTTAAGTTAAATTTACTTTGGGTTTTTGTTTTCAGACTTTTGCACAATTTTTAGTTACAGAAACACCATCAGGTCGAATAAGGTGCAAAAATTCCCCTTGTTGTCTTAAAAATACATGAATTGTATTAATTTATGTGAATAAATTACAGTAATAAACAGAAGTCTTAATAAGAGGAGAGTTTTAGGTGTGCTTTGAATTGAAGAGAAAATTCAGCAGCTTCCTGGCAGGATCACCCCCCACACACACACATCTGTGAATCGCTACTGGACTCCTACACGGGGCTCACTGCCTTTTGCTTCCGCCTTTGATCCCACCATATCCATGACGCTTCGTGTCCGAGTTTACACAACGGCGCACATCCTGCTTACCGGTGCGTGGAGCCACCAGCGTGCACGGTTGTGTGAGACGCGCAGAGTGCAAGCTTCAGCGCATAGTGCTCTCCTCCATGAAACCCGCTTCCAACCTCGAGGCACTGCGCTGGCAAGGCGCTTACCAGAATGTAAAGCCAAGCTGCTCTTTTTGACAGAGGCCTCAATGCGTTGAGGTCGATGTGTGAGCAACTGCTGGTTTAGACACGATATACAGGAGAGAGAGAGAGAGAGAGAGAGAGAGAGAGAGAGAGCGCTCCATGGACAATGTCAAGGGGAGCGGCTGACTGAATTCACTGGTTTAAGCATCATGGACAGAGGGGCATTTTTTTCTCTTTCTCTGGGCTTTGAGCAAACTGTGGACCTGTTGTGTACCCCAGCTGCAGGAAAAGTTTTGTCTCCTGGTTTGGACAAACAATGTCACTGATGTATATTCATATCTGACAATATTTGCATATATCCTATGTCGATTAGATCTTTGGTTTAAGGATGTATCATGCACATCCTTTCCTCTTTACCGGGCCAACGCTTAGGTCTGTGACCAATTCCAAAATCTATAAAACTAGATTTTAGTTAAATGCTTCACCACAGTGCTGCTGTTTCACAAACAAAAATGCTAAATTTAGAATATGAACTGTGCCGTGCAGACTTCAACTGAGAGCTGCCGACTTGCTCTGCAGGAGCAAAGAGATTTAGTGCCTTCAGTGGTTTGCTCGGGGACTGACGAGTTGGCTAACTGATGTCCAGAAAAAAGCTAGTGAAAAGACACAACCACACCCACAATTTTCAGTAACCTCAGGAGTGTCGAACTATCGCTTTTTCTGTCACAGTTTAAACAACCGCTCAACGTGTAAAAAATCAAAACACACGCCCACGCATTCTCTCTCTCACACGCATATACAAAACAAAACAGAACAAAACAAAAAAAAGAAAGAAACGGGGAGACCCCCATATGCCCCTGAGCAACCTAAAGTCTTGTTTCTCCTTTAAATTTCCTCCTAGATCTGCCAGTACCATCAGCGGCAGCGGTGCTGTGTTGTGGTCGGGAGTACGCATGCGCCCGGCATTGGAATTACTGCGCTGGCAAGAATAAGTTAGACCTCGTCTTTCCTAAAAGAGCGAAAAAACACAGAGTTTAAATATGGTAGTGTTCAGAAGACGAAGAATGATGTGTTTTATCGTCTGGTTGCTCCCCGTCATTGTGGCCATGGTGTGCGCTCAAAGGTAAGTGACGGAGGATGCTCCACTCGTTTTACTAAGTGTGACTGTATTACAGACGGCATGGAAAATACTTCGGCACTTGTGTTCTAAGAAAATATCCTGTTTGAATCTGATTTTATCTCTTTCTGTGTTTTCTTCGTCCATAGTGCCAGTGTCAGTGACCCTAGCAATATGTCTTTGGTCAAAGAAACGGTGGACAGACTGTTAAAAGGTTATGATATACGGTTGAGGCCAGATTTCGGAGGTAAATGTACTTCTATTTTCCCATACTATGTTACAGCCAGCGCGTGGTCAGCCTGTGAAATATTATAGTTAATGTGTCAACTGGGCAGTTTTAAGAAAGTAGAGGGGGGAAAGATATCAGCTTTAGAATGACAGTATGGTGTAGATAAAATACGACATAACGCCAGAACACATGTGGATGATAAATTGCAACAGCACATTTATTTGAATGACGAGTCACCAGAGTTGGGAAAAAAAACAGTATCTGCCCATTTTTCTTAATATCAACGTCCAACTCAGGCGTTTATTGCCACGGAAATACGTTAGAACTATCTGAGCTAAAGTCAGCAACTTTTAGAGGTAATACCAATACTTTCACTGCTGGCCAACGCATCTAATCTCATCCGAAATGAACACTGTAAACTATTATTCAGCTGACAAAAGCTAAATTCACAACTGTGCGCTTCCTAGTCACGTACTCATTATTAACCGATATGTCAGCGAATCACTCGGGCTACATCTGATGTGCAGTGTCTTCTTTTTTGTGTGTGCTTGTTTTCATCTGCCCAGGTCCTCCGGTTGGAGTGGGAATGAATATAGATATAGCCAGCATAGACATGGTATCAGAAGTCAATATGGTAAGTAGGCCATTATCACCTCTACTTTTGGGACAGTGTGTGACGATCTTGTATTAGTGATAACTGTTATGTCTAAGCCTATGGTGGGAGATGCCCACCATAGGCTGTGTGAACGTGCCAGATCAATGCCTTGTGAGTTTGAGACTTCAAAGCCACTGATCATTGTGTGTCATGTCACGAATTAAACCTCTCTGGAGCTTTTAAATTGACTGGCATAGATGGACGATTGGTTTTGGGTCTTTTAAGCTGATTGCAGCCTCATTTACTGAGCAAAGAGGCTGCACAGCCAAGCATCACTAACCTAACACAATCAATTGTTTGAGGGAATAAAGTTCAATCTGCATACATGGCACGCACCTACAATGTACTTCCATCTATCTTGAGGGACGTTTTGATATTAACTAAAGTCTCAAGGCTGACAAGATTTTATGAAACATCGTTTTTGACGAGTCTGTCAAAGCTGGGATTTTTCTAGTAATAGTGACAGTGGAGGAACTTCAGCAGCTGTAGCTATGAGAGGTGATTAAGTTTCATACAAGTGCGCCTCCTAGTGACGATATTATAGAACATCACCTCGGTTTTCAGTGAAACAAAGGCATGTATTTTATCACACTGGAAGGTTAGCTTGACACTTATAATACACCAAGCAAAGGGGAGCAAAAAATTATATTTATGATGTTATGCATTAGCTTTTGATAGGTGCATTGTCACTCCTACTTTTTTTTTTTTTAAACGTCTGTTCTTTTAATGTTTTACTTCAACAGTGGGAGCTGGCACATTAGTATTTACAACTTTTACATGAAATGTCTAGCTGTGTCCTGCTGCAGCAGTTGTTTTGGTGTTGCTATCTGTGACATGTTGCACATGTTTCACTCTAGGAAACTGTGGGCTGCAGCACCCAAAACGTTGTTGCTTGTGTTGTTGTCTTTGTGCCTCTGTTGATTTGCAAGACTGAGAAAACAGATGATAATATGTCTATTTGCATGTATTTGAGGACTTGCACAGTCAGTCACACACACACACACACACACACACACACACACACACACACACACACACGCGCATACACAATGCAAGTCTTCGGAGCCTAGCACTGTGGCTTTGAATTCTTAATTAAAGCCATGTTTTCCCCGTGTGAAGGATGTTGAAAGCTGCCTTACACAGAGGTTGTTCATGTACATGTACTTGTTAAAAAGAGTGTAGGTTCAGCACTGTATACTGTAAGTGCTAAAATAAGATGTATTTTCAATTATCAAATGCATTCATGATGTTCTTTCCATCCCCATCCAGATTAATTATAGAATAACTAAGCATGTGAACATCTTTATGCAATATATAGATGCAGGCTGGTTAGGAAAAAAGAACAGCATAACATGTGTTACGTTATGCTGTCTTAGGTATTGGGCCACTATGGGCTCTGAGTATCAGCTTCATTGGACCTTAGCATGAATTCTACAATTCTCTAAAACTCTGTTGGAGATTGGCACACCAATATTCCCAAAGACAGTTGGTGTTCTGATGTTGGTGGAGGAAAACTCATTTGATATAAATATCCCATAGGTATTCACCTGGGTGCCGTGAGGTGTCATGACACGTGATTCACATTATTTTCAAACTCATCAAACCGTGTTGGGACCCTTATGCCCTATGGATGGGGAAATTGTCATCCAGGAAGATGCTACACAACAGAAATGTTTCATCATAGCATAAAAGTTGTTATTAGAACAACTTTGCACTTTTCTCCTTTTTTGATCAAGTCTACCCAAATGGCAGGGTTCAGGTTCCCACAGCATAACAGGTCATTACATCACCTCATTATACAGTAGGGGTCGAACATTATGGTTTTTCATTTAATTTGTGGCCTATCTGTATATTTTCTCAGCAAATGCACAACAGCAGGAACTTATTATTAACAATAGTGCTAGAAAGTAATGATATTTATATTATTTAGATAACATGGAGCAGTGCGGGAAGCAAAAGCGAATCAGGAAACTATAATAGATTATGAGCTAGATACCATGGTGTGCCAAAACTATTTTTGCTAATACTTTCAACTCCCAACAACATCTTTCGGGAAAAAAAAACTGACCTAAACTAACATCATTATTCTTGCCTACAAGCACACCACGGCTGGGATTTATATTCATGCACCCCCACACGGACAAACAACAACAAAAAAAAAATCCCACTCTCCATCTAAACACAAAAAAGCTGCTTCTTTTGATCATGTGAAGCCTTTGTTAGGTTTGGCCTACTAAACACCCTCTAATGTGAAAGCAGAGTCATTACCACCTGACCCACTGGAGTCTCATAAAAAGAAGAGGCCACATGTGTGTGTAATGGTCTCAGCATCTTTGATCTCTTGTCTTCCTCTAAATGTAGCCACTTTTCAGGATAGCAGCTGGTGTAGAAGCACTTTCCTTTCTTCCATTTCCTCTACCCCATCTGGCTCTGTGTCTGCCACTTATTTCAGTGCAGGGATAGAACCTCCCTGTGTACTTTTTTTTTATTGAACGGAAAAGGGTTGAGGGTCGAGGATAATGGAGAGATGTCACAGAGGAATGCATCCAGCAGGGTTGCATTTATCTTTATGGTAGAACAGAACATCCATGTTTTGGTATGTATATATCAATTGAATCTGCTAGTCTGGCATTACTCAATGTTGGAGGCCTCACATCCGAAGCAGAGGCACCAGGTGATGACATACGATTTTGCTGACATTTTTCAAAAGACCTTTTAAAATAAATACATCTTTTGAAGCATTTGTCCTCAGTGTCATAGATCCATTTGCATCAAACTCCCTTTAGATGAGTTCTCAAACTAAATGAGCCTTTAAGCATGAGTGGCCCTCTCTGGTATTTATCATATAAGCAGATTTTATGTTTAAATCCACAAGTTGGATTCAAGCATGCTGTAGGGCCTTACTGTAAAACTCTAACCGGCCTTTTAACAGCTGACTGTGAAAATAAAACTGCCACAAGAAACACATTTAAATGTTATTTATGAGGGGTTTTAATATTAAAACTGTACATGCATATCTTCACTGATTATTGTGCCATGTAGAAAACTATATTGCATGTTTGGTTTTTTTAGGATTGCGGCTTGACAATGAGGAGGATGTGGCTAGTGAAAGGTCACTTGTTCCTGTGTTTTGGACCCAGTGTCACAATCTTTGGCTTGGGACTTTGGATATGATTGTCTAAGACCTAGGGGTCACATTTTTCACTTTTCAGTATGTGACATAAAGAGACAGAGAGAGAGAGAGAGACAGAGATAGATAGGAGAAAGAGCTCTGACATTAACAAGTTACCATGTGGAGAGCCAGCAGCGGTGCTTGTGTTGGAGGGAAGGTCATGTACCTAGTGCTGCAGAGGGTTCATTCTGCGTGACTCAGAGGTGGACATACAGAGAGGGACGCACACTCGGAATACCAATGACATGTTAGACATTCAACCTAAGGCAAGTGGCTTGCAAGCCTTGATTCATGTCGTGGTCAAAATAAAAAATTGAAAAAATAGTGGAAATTAAGTGGGAATGTAGAGGCATTAGTAGATTTCGTCTTCCTTCAATCCTCTCAGTAATTGTCTTCTGCTTCTCTGCTGCTCAAGTCTCAATATTTGCTTTTGGTTTAGCTCCTGAGCACTTGAAGTTTAAGCCAGCAGTTTTCACAGGAGAGAAATATTCCTGTCTGAGGATGAAGAAAAGTTCTTATCCCCCTCCAAAAGGCAGAAATACCATTATTGATGCACATAAAGGTCGAAAGGAGCTTATTGATTGTTGGAGAGGGACTGCAAACTTCAGACCCCCTTCAATTTTGGTACCAACTCTCAGCATGTCTGGTGTAAATGCATGAAGACTGTACTGAAAACTCTACCGCTTATGCTATATATCACAACGATACATTATAATGGATGTTGGCTGAAAGGCAAGAGATTATTGCTTACCACTTGATATTAAAAAGGAAGAAAGATTGTGGTAGCACTTATGTGGTATTGCACAATATCTCATCCCAGACCTAAGAGCTTTAAAATGATATTAAGCCTGCTTCTATAGATATGTCTAAATCTATGTCACAGCCACCTTCAGTAATCTGGATAGAGCTGTATACCAATGAGCAGATGACGTATGGAGGAATGTTCAACCGTGTCAGTATTAGTTTAAATAGTTTTCCATGACATGGGTTTGAACACTGAATAACACTTAGTGTAAAATGTCAGTGGGGAAGAAAACATCTGCTTAATCAGATCATAATAAGGTTAAACCAATTGATGGGTGTCATGTAATCTTACACAATAATGAGCGCCAACAAATCTATTTTCATTAAAGAATACATCGGCTCTATTGTCTTTTTTTTTGTTTTGTCAAAGCCCACACACTTTGGCAGGGTTTCACCAAAGCTATACACAGGTTGATTGCTGCAGGCTTTGTCAGTACTCCAATTATCTCCATACTCCTGCTCCATGGTGGTTGCATAGTAACTAATGGGAGCGGAGAAGCAATGTGTGAAGATTCACAAACTGAAACACCTTTCATTCGTGGAAGGAAATAAAAAGAAATGTGCTAAAACTCAATCAAAATGTGTGAATTTATGAAGACACACCAATGTTTTTTGGTGTGTAAAGTGTCAAATCAAATGTGAAACTATTAAATCATCTTTGCTTGTATATAAATTTGAAACAAGCAATTTAGAAAATATTGGTAATATTTGTTTGAGTTGGATATTTTGCAACTTGATGACATACTTTGATTTAAATGACCAAAAAAATTCTTATTTTTTCAGTGTAACAGTTATAATCATGCCTCTAACTTTGGGAAGGCTATAACTAGTCAAAACTTCTTCATTAAAAGTTACACTTGCTAAAAGCCCATTGAAGTGCCTCATGTAGTGAAGTGGCTCCTTCTTATCCTCAGTCTGTGAACAGACATGGACATACTTAAAATTTAGAGTGTCTCTAATGAGAAAGTACAGTGTCTCTGTGTTTCTCCCATGCACACGCATACATTCACAAATCCAAAGCCCCCGCTGGCCTATAGTCATGTCTCATCATAAACTGGTATGTTAACAGACCCTCAGTGAAGTTGTTGGAATAATGCAAGAGTCCAGTCAAATGCACCCATGGTCACAGGCAGAGTTTTTATTTATTTATTTAAGAAAACAAGCTGAGCACAAAAATCGTATAGTTGTGGGACATAAAACTACATTGTTAAGCTAAAAGAGACTAAAAGACACATGAAGTGGGCACAGAAAGTAATAATTTGTGTGTTGAATAATTGTTTTTTTAGTTGTTTTTTTTTTTTTTTTTTACAAACTGCAGGTACAGTATAAAGAGCCATCTAAGGACACACACTGTAGATTTTGTTTTCTGTGCTACTGTTTTGCTTTCAGTCTTTACCTCGGTGTACCCATGGACAGATGCATTCATCAAGGTTTGCATTGTGCGTTGCAGTCTGCCACAGTAACCTTTGCTTCCAAAACCTACAATATGTTAGAATTGTGAACAACCTTGATATTTGAATAGAAGAACACATTTGGAAATAAAAGACCTCCTTCATTGTATATTGATACTACCATGTTATTTGGTAGGAAAGAGTTGTAATTTATCTGTGAATACTTTCAGGTTTATTTCCTCTTATTGTAGTAGAGTTTAAAAGGGGAAAGAAAGCTGATATGGAGGTCAGTTCAAATAAAATTATTTATCACACTGGGTATTTTAGTGAAACCTGTTTACTTATACATTCATATTCACAGGAAATATTTTCAACTCCCTCATTATTAAGCTGTGATGCATTTTGAACTGTACTTGTCTAATAAGTTCCACTCCTTGGCATTCACTTGTCTTTCCCACTGGTTTCAGGTGTAACCTGTTTCCTTGGTATAGTTTGTTTTTCAAATATTTTCAAAAATTCTTGTGTCACAAAATATTCTCCACCCTCTCACTCTCTTAATATTTTGTTTCATGGCAGTTTTCATTGTGATACCTCTTTTCCACCTGGAAAATTTGGCCATGACTTTCTACTGTCTAATCAGCATAAAGAGGAAAAACATAAAACGGAAATTCTACACATTGCATAGAAAACAACAAGTAAATATGACATTGTGCAGAGGATGTTGGAGATGAAATTGTGTTTTAGTGATGAAATGGTTAGCCCCGTTCCTCACTGGAGAAAGATTCTAGGTTCTGAGGCATTTTTTTAGTACATTCTCCCTCTGCATGTGTGAGTTCCCTCCTAGTGTCCAAAGACATGTGTATTAGGTTAATTAGTGATTCTAATTTGGCTGTATAGTTGTGACTGCTCACATTCACACCTATACCTGTGTCTCTGTCTCTCTTTGGTAGACTGGCAACATGTCCCCCACCTCTTTCCTAGATGTGATAGGCTCCAGCTCTGCCTATGATCCTGAATTGGATACATGGTTATGAAAATGGCTGGATTGATGCCAGCCTATAGAGTTTTAGTAATCTATTTACAGTTAATTCATTGGCCACTTGAATCTTGTAAAAACAAAAGGCATAAATTTTGTGGGTGTTTGTGTACAGAACATGGGATTACTTTTTTATGTCAACAATGAGAACACATAACATACGAGTAGGTGTTAGCAGAAGCTATTAGCATAATATAAATGAGGCTGAAGGTAGTAATTGTGTTTCTGTGATAAGACCATGATATAATAAAGCGGGTAAACAGAAATAAGGTTCTAAATGATCCTCTTCATTACGGAGATTAAGAAAATTAATATCAAACTTGAACAGAATAAACATAAATGAGGAATTTCCTCCTTTGATGAGGACTGTACACAATAAAGTGATCACAGAGGATGTGCCTCACCAATAAAATACGAATAAGTTTTCGTTAAACAAAAACACAGGTGTCAGAGCCTTAAGACTCTATTTGTTGGCTTTCTGAATACAGTATGTAAAATAAATTGAAATTCTTTAATACACACAATACAAGCAATGCATATTTTAAGTATTGATTGTTTTAGAGACAGGACATTGACATCAAAAAGTACTTGTAATGTAATTTTATTACATTTTATCCTAAAATGTTTTACAGTAATAAAAACAAAGATTTCCACTTGTGTTATCTTTTCAAAAAACATTGCTAATTTAACAAATTAACATATTTCTTAATAACAGGTCAACTAGACCACTTAACATTCACACAGTTTCTAATAGCAATTAAAATCAACTAAAGTAGTACCAAACTGAGCGCCATGACACAAATACCTAGCAACAACTGTTATAAAGAGAGTGCTGAAGGATCCCCAATCTGGATTGCTGTGAGTAGCCTGAAACTGTAGACAAGATTGAGTATTTAGTTGGTCAATAAGCAAGCTAACAGTTGGAACCAAAGTCAATCAGATGTAGCAAACACATTTAAAATGCCGTGGGTAGGCAGTAAATCAAAAAGGAGGCTGATGATCATATAAGCAGGTACAGACAAGTGGAACACAGTGAAGGCTGCAGCAACACAGGAATAAGACAACTTAGGCAACCTGGAAAATGCTTTCTATGTGCTATTAATTTCAGATAAGGTAGAACAAGAGGTAATTGTGATCAGTGTCAAGAAGCAACAGGAAAATTCAAGACCAGTGGCTGGTGGGCATAAAGAAAGAATGACACAGCTGAAAGTGATATTATATTTCTGAGAGCACAGGAAATAGTCAGAGGCAGAGGAGGGAGGAGAGAAAGATGGAGCAGCTGTCCCCATGAAAAGATTACCACAGGTTTTTGTGCAGTCGAAATCTCTTAAGCCGTGTGTACAAAGATGTCTGACTAAATAGTGACTAAGGCGTTAGCTCGCCATTATTTCTCATCTCACTGCAGGTATCTTTTTAAAATCACACAACTCGTCTTTACAAAACCTGTCCTCAGCCCCGAGTTATGATTCAAAAGTACTTTTTCGATCAGTGTATTTAATTAGGTATAGCCAAGTGTTGGAAGGCTTTCATTTCGGCAGTCTCAGAATCCCGTCCCTGCTTTTTGCAGATGATGTGGTTCTGTTGGTTTCATTAGGTGGTGGCCTCCAGCTTACACTGGAATGTGGAGCGGCAAGAATAAGAATGAGCACCTCCAAGTCTAAGGCCATGGTCCTCAGCCGGAAAAGGGTGGAGTGCCCCCTCCAGGTCAAGGATGAGTTACTGAAGGAAGGAGTTTAAATATCTCGGGGTCTTGTTCACGAGTGAAGGGAGAAGGAGCGGGAGATCAACAGACAGATTGATGCAGTGACTGCAATAATGTGGACACCGTACCGGTCCGTCATGGTGAAGAGAGAGCTGATGTAAAAGCCAAGCTCTCGATTTACCGGTCAGTCAACGTCCCTACCCTTACCAGCTGTCACAAGCTTTGGGTAGCTACTGAAAGAAAAAGATCACGGATACAAGCAGCGGAAATGAGCTTTCGCCGAAGGAAGGCTAGCTTCTCCCTTAGAGATGGGGTGAAGAGTAGGGTTGGACGACTGGACGAATATATCGACTATTGACAATAGGCTGAGCCTATCGTCGATAGTTTTTACAAGGGCGATTTATTTATTTACTTGCCCATTATTAAGTTTGCTAATAATGATGGAGCTAATAGAAGCAGTCAACAGAAAAAAAAATAATAGCGCTGTTTTAACAGCACCCTCTTTCATCTGCGAGCAAATGCAGCGATTCATTTACTCAAACTCGTAACAGAAAGAAAGAAAGGCAGTAGCCTATGTTCAGAAAAAAACATTCGGATGGTGGACAAGTACATGCTCATGCAAGTTAGTCGTGTTTGAGTCCTTTGCTCGCACTATTTGTCTGCACAAGCGGCACACCGCTTTGGTTACATCCTTAGGTTTACCTTTTTTATCCGGTTTAAACCCAAAGAATTCCCAAATCCATCATCGATATTTGGACTTACGATTGTCGGTAGGAAAATTTTTACATATGGCCCAACCATAGTGAAGAGTGTCGCCATCCGGGAGGGGCTCAGAGTAAAGCCGCTACTCCTCCAAATTGAAAGGAGCCAGTTGAGGTGGTTCGGGCATCTGATGAGGATGCCTCATGGGCGCCTCCTGGGTGAAGTGTTCTGGGCATGTCCCACAGCAGGAGGCCCGGGGCAGACATATGGAGATCAACACTTTCGTAAATAAAAATGACGCAAAAAAACAAACTCACTAAAACATTTCAAAATATTAAAAGCTGGGTGTCTTAACTATACTCTGAACTCCATGGGTACACTTAATTGTGCATAAAGGAATCCTTTAAGTGTTTGGCCACTGCATTTTCATGTCTTGATATAACTCAAATCTGGTTATCTTTGAAATATAATCAGCTGAGTTTCATACACCCATCACTGTATCCACACACGCACCAGAAATGTACTTCTTAGATTGCTATTAATATTACAGATATTGCATATTGTACAATTAGTACCATAGCTCTAAATGTCAAGGGAAGGAAGGCGTGTAATCAATTCCCTCAGGTTAAACAAGCTCACTAGTTAGGCATCTGATTCACTGCTGCCTGTGACAGAGAATGATGGGTTGGATGTTCAGACAACAGCCCATTCCCTGCAGCAGTAGGTCTAACATCATCTTGTTTTCGTGTCGGTGGGCAGAGCAGGGCGATTTAACAGCATATTGCCACTGTTCTATTGAGTATTGCAAGGTAATAATTTCTACCCCTATATTATGTTTCTCTGTTACATTTTCCTGTCTGTCTCTCTCTTTCTCTCTCTCTCCAAAGTGTGTCTCTCATTTTCATTTTTTCTCTGCCTATTTGATAATGACACAAGGCTGAGGCCCTGCTGCAGGGGGGATTAGACAGAGTTACAAATCAAAGTGGGTTAATCGGCTAGCCTACCATTTTTGCAGGGATCTCTCAGCTCAGTGGTCCCACTACTCTATTTGTTTGTGTGTTACTGTAGTGTTTGCACATGCCTGCTCAAAGTTTTGTTTTTAGTTTGTTCGTTAAAACAAAAACAAGCAAAAAAAAAATCACAACATATTTCTTTTGAACTTTTTATGGACTCAACTTTAGAGAGACAAATTAGGAGTGACAGTACAATCAACCATCCACTTTCAGGAAATAAATCTAAGATGGCCTGTGTGATTGCATACAAAGTCAGTTGATGAGCATGCTTCTGGTGATTCTCCTGCCCTGCTTCACTGCCTTTAGGTTTGGACACTGTGGACTCTTCTTTTGGAGACTGCTGTTTGATTTTTGGTTTGCAGCAGAAAACTCTCCAAGCCAGGCATTATCTTGCACGTGAAGATTGGGTCACATTCAGAGCTCTTTGCACAAGTTTGAAGTCCATGTTTAAATCACAAATGAGCACGTGCAAGTTTAGTCCTGGACTTCCAAGGAGAAAATGTAGCATGAACTATGTGCTGAGTTGTAGAACTTTTTTATTCAACCCCACATACTGATAAAAACTCTTAACATCTTGTTAGTTGCTGAAAGTAAGACAGCCAGCCCAGTGTGGAATGGACTGGACTAGGACACAAGCATGTCTAATCTCAGATTCCTCAAAACTAGTGTTATTTTTTGCCAAAGACGCTGTTTCTATATAATCACTTAATTCCCAGTGTTAATCAGTGATAAATGTTTAGTGGCAGCGACTTGCCTTTGATTGAAACATTTTTTTAGCCATATGCTGTCATGGCTGAATGCCAGGTGACTATTTACGCATTAAAGATGGTATGTTATCTCTCTGACACTCACAGTTTACTGTGCACACATTTATCTTCAAAGCTGAGAGCTGCACAGTATGTTGTGTCACTGAAGTTGTGTTAAGCGAAAGTCAGATGCATATAATACTCGCAGTCAACATTCTCTGTTGTTCAGAAAAACAGCCACATTTGGGTGCACTTTCCATTTTGCCTGCCCTTTTTCTAAACAGGAAGGGCACGAGTTGAATCACGGTCGACTCTGCGTGTTCAAAATATGAGTGCTAGTGTGTAAGCATTGCTGTTGAGTGTTGTGTACCAGGGATAACACTCATCACTGCGTGGGATCTATTTTTAGGTTGTTAATCAAGTAACATGTTCTGACTGACACACTCAGTATGATATCCCATGAAGTGTGAGTGCAGGGAGATTGCTTCATTTTGGCTCATCCCACCGCAGTGACCTACCAGAGGTCAAAATGATGTGTGTGAGAGTGCAGAAGCAAGTCTTTCCTTTAGTGTCTGTTGTCAAACAACAAAATAGCTCTGTACAGTATGTTCCAGATGCAAAAGGTGCCAGACACATTTACAGAGATTTGCTTCTCTTTATTTGTATGTGTTTGTTCTGTTTAAATGCATCCCAAAAATCAGACAAGAGGTAAGGGTAAAAAAATGTTTTTTATAAAACATCTATTATGATAAACAAGAAAGATCCTGACACAGAAAGATGCCTGAATTGCCCAGAGGACAATACGACATAGTGTAGCCACTCGCATTTGGTACAGTATGTGTACAAAGGTAAACATGTCAGTAGGGCAACATTTTAGAGTGACTTGAAGGTTACAGGTTATAAAAGTCAGATGACATTTATAGTCATCAGAACTAAGCAAATAAGACACTAATAATATGCATTATACAGTTGTTTGTTTGTTTTTGTTTTCCTTTGTTTTTCATAATTCTGCAATAACTGATGAATTAAAGCTAGTTAAGCATGGCTGGTTGATCTACTCTGTGTAACTCATGCAGCAGACTTAACCTGCACTACAGCAGGTAATGTTTGAGATAAAGGATTAGCAGTTTCAAAATCACCTTCTACTGACCAATCAGTGCTCAGGGGTCTTCCATATATGGAAGACCCCTTGTCTCCCAGTGATAGCACAGTAATAGGGACTAAAGTGTTAAAGGTGTTGTTCTTGATTTCTCTCTGATTAGCAATGTATAAAAATTTGTAAGATGGACATTGTAAAAACCTTGAACAAAACACAATTGAAAAGTGTTGATTATAACACATAGATATGGACTTCGCACCTGAAATGCACACATCTGAGGTAAACAATGATTTGACACTTACCACAGCAGCCAAAACATTTGAGTTGACTCACATAAAGATGAGGAAAATGACACAAGTCTTTTTTTCTTAATCTCAGTTTATTGTTAGGTGTTGATGTTATTCGCATACATTAAAATACAGTATGTACAAAACCGTGGCCACTATGAGACACAGTGGTTTAATCCTAAAACAGGATAACTATTTGTATTTGCTGACTTTTAATCCAAATGTGTAGGCAAGCTGAGTCTACATTTGATAACCACCTTAGTGTGACCACGTTGCTGAATTGCTAGTATTAAGATAAGTGAGCCCAGATAAGAAAAGGTTATCCTGGGTATGCTGAACTTGCTTTGTGGTACAACTGCCTCAAAAATTCTTAATAACGCTGCTTTTTTGTTCCTATTATCAGAGAATAATGATCCAATCAATGACACCTGTTTAAATACAACAGTAATACTTACTGGGGTACTGCATAGGGGTCTAAATCAAATCACTATTTCATTAAAATTATTTCATTTTAGCAACCAACTGAGAATTTTGTCACTTACAATAGCTGTAATGCATAAAAAGGCAAATAAGAAAGCTATTTGGAAGCTTCTTGACACTAATCATTTCATAAACCTTACATGAGGCCAGCAATTACAAAGTTACAATGTTTTTTTTCTTTGTGTATATGCTTGTGTGTATATATTTTCTTCCTTCAGTGATTGAATAGATTTATTAACATGGTTGTGGCCATTTATCTTTGCTATAAATTTTACTGTTGGTCACATGATTTGCTTCATGTCTGGCACTACCATAGATTTTACAGTGTGTGGAAACTCATGATACTAGCTGTCAATGGAGCACAGGACTATATTCTGCTTTATCGCAGCTTGTCAAAATACAAGAAGTTGATAATGGCCTGGCAGGAGAGCCAGGGAGTGTGGATTGGTTTTCACAGCAGTTGAACATGACACAGAGTTGATAATGGGATAGCGTTGAGCGGTATAATGCAGCAGTAGCACTTGGCCTAAAGGATATGTTTGCTCTCACTTCTGTCTTATGGGAAAGCATTTTAGCATTGTTACTTTCATGCAAGTTACAAGTTTAGTTTAAATTTAGAGGGTCATTTTTGAGCCCCCCCCCAAAAAAACAAAACACATCAATTACAAGCTTATTGATCATTGTCTTAGGTATGGGCTTGTTTGATTTTCCCTCTCCTATTTGTTTCCAGCAAGATCAAACAAGTTCTGTGGTTGCCTGTTGTGCCATTAAAGGGAGTTTTATATCCAGCACCTGTGTTGAATATGAATCATGAAACAATTTCCATCTTATTCAACCTTGTATAGATAGCTGTGATAAAGTATGAAATGAGTCTTTTGAAGAGCTTTACCTTTTACAATTTCAGATTCTCCCTAAAGTACTTCTCTCTCTAACTGTGATTTGTGTTTATGCATGTATACTATAATAAATAAATTTCCTAAGTTCAATTCAGTTAACAAAAACAGGTAATTTATATTACAAGGCAAAGAAACTATCATAGGGAAAAACCCCAACAATCAGTTGAGCAAACACCTATGAGCAAGCACTTGGTGACAATGAGAAGGAAAAGAAGAAACCTCCTGAAGAACCGCTATCAGGGAGGGGGCAGCATTCTTTCATGACCAGTTGGGAGATCGCGAGAAAGAGAAAAAGAAGAAAAGCTTAGGGAGAAGGGACGAAACAAATACACTTTATATTGCAATACTAACAGTTTCTTGATTGATAAGTGGTGGTACAACTTGATAGCCAGAAGAAGGTACTGTACTTTTTGTTACGCCCAAAGGTTTGGTTTCTGCACATTGCAGTGGCTTAAAAAGTTCATCAGACCTTTGGAATTTGTGAGATCCCCATCGAAGTTACAATTGTAGATAAATAAAAGAATTCTCTTTCAACAGTTGTATAAGGATTGAATGGCTCCTATCAACGGGACAGATACCACATACTCCCAAAGCACCTCTCACAGAACACTAGAGGGAAACGGTCGAATGCCTTCTCCAAGTCCAAAAAACACATGTAGACCACTTCGGCAAACTCTCATGTACCCTAAAGTCTCCTTGAGGGGGTAAGGAGGTGACGCCCCCGGTGACGAGTTGTCCCTCTCGTCCCCATACTCTGCTTCCTCTATGGAAAACATGTCGGTGAGATTAAGGAAGTCCTTAAAGTATTCCTTCCACTGCCCAAAAATATCCTCAGTTGAAGTCGGCAGCACTCCACCAGCACTCTTCCACCATACACAGTGCAGGAAGAGAACCTCCTCAGTCACCTGACGGTTTGCCAGAATCTCTTTCAGGCAATCCAAAAGTCTTTTTCTGTGGCCTCTCCAAACTCCTCCCAGAGCCGAGATATGGCTTCAGCCACCACCCAAGCCGCATTCTGCTTGGCCTGTTGGTATCTATCGGCTGCCTACGAATTCCAAAGGCTAACCAAGATGGATAGGACTCCTTCTTCAGCCTGATGGCTCCATTCATCTCCGCTGTGCACCGTCTGGTTTAGGGGTTACAACCATAACATGCACCAACCACCTTGCGGCCGCAGGTCAGTTCAGCAGCTTCAGCAATGGAAGTGCTAAACATGGTTCATTTGGACTCGATGTCCCCAGTTGCCCTTGGAATGCTGTTGAACCTCTGCCAGAGGTGGGAGTTGTAGATCTCATGGCTGGGGGCTTCTGCCAGGTGTTCCCAGCACACACTCGCTATACGTTTAGTGACCCCAGGTCTGTCCAGCATCCCCCCTTGCCACCTGATCTAACTCATGGCCAGGTGGTGATCAGTTGACAGCTCAGCACCTCTCTTCACCCGAATGTGCGGAATATATGGTAGATCAGATGATACAATTACAAAATCGATCATCGACCTGCGACCTAGGGTGTGCTACTTAAGGGTGTCCATGAGTGCTATGTGCACACTCTTATGTTTGAACATGGTGTTTGTTATGGACAAACTGTGGTTTGCACAGAAGTCCAGTAACAAAACACCACTCGGGCTCAGATCTGGCAGGCCGTTCCTCCTAATCACTCCCCTCCAGGTCTCACTGTCATTGCCCACATGAGCGTTGAAGTCTCCCAGTTAGACGACAGAGTCTCCAGGTGAAGCACTCTAAAGCACCCCACCCAGGGACTCCAAGAAGGGTACTCTAAACTCTCGTTCAGTGCATAAGTACAAACGACAGTCAGGACCCATTTCCCGACCCAAAGGTGCAGCAACAAATCTTCTGGTCCACCGGGAAAAACTCCAACATACAGGCAGCAAACCGAGGGGATACTAAGATACCCACCCCACCTCTGCAAAGCTCTGTGTAGCACATAATGAATACATTAGTGTGCCCTGCACTATACCCTCTAGGATAAAGAGTATTGAGAGAATTTTTTCAAATTATTTTTGAATATATTCAAGTTACTCTAGTTTGCTACTCACAAAAGGTATCAAGCTGATATAAATATAAATAAATTTGAAATAAATAGTGATCCAGAATTGTTGATTTGCATGAAGAAGAGGGTTCCGCATTAGACAGATCAAACCACACAAAGATAATCAGCCTTTTGGAGCTGCCATGTAAGACCTCAAACCTTAACCAAACAGACATGATCTCAAGGGACTCATTCACATCGGACATTCAAAGAATATGGCTGCACTAACACAGCTCTGTGAAAACTGATTGTCCTATAGTCATCTTGAATAGTATGCATGACTGAAGTTTCAGATTATAAGTTAATGAGTAAGTTAATGTTGCCAAAGGAGATTTTATTATTAATTAAATATCAAAGTTCAGTGTTTTTTGAATGGCTAATTGGTGTGTTAGTAAATGCACACAAATCTAAGAAACTTGTCTGTTACTGTCTTTTGTGTACTTTTTGAAACAGATACTTAATTTTTTTAAAATAGAAGGCAAAATATGAACAAATTTTAAATTGTATTTTTTCCCATTTGATAATGAAAAAAAGTATGCAATCTTGATCTCAGTTGAAGATGTCAGTTAGAGCGGTCAGGAAGCAAAGTAGCACAGGGGTGATAAGTTCTGACACAGATGAATATGCTTGTTTGTTACAGCACTTTGTTGTTTGTAGAGGACTTTGAGCATTAAGCCTTCTTGATGCTCATATGAGATTATTAATGGTATACATTCATGATGGCAAATATAGTTGTCAACACAATTCAAACTGACCTATTTGCTCAGGATCTCTCACTGACTTCCATATATAGACCTGCAACTCCATAAAGAGTTACACTTGCAACCTATTACATTTAGCCAGTTTCAGTGAAAGCAATGCGAGTTCAAGTATGTAGGCCATCTGTTTCAAATCATCATTTGCTTGTACTTAAAATGGCTTTGCAGTTATCATTCCAATTTATGCCCTTCACATCACTGATATTTTTTTTATGTTTTTGGTAGTGTTGTCAAGATGGATAGAATTATGTTCCACAATAGTATATTTCTAGTGTTATCCTTGTATGTCTTTGCCCCACATACACATACATACATTTTGGCACTGACACCCCTAAAGCACCCCTGTGTGTATTGTAGGTCAGTCCAGCTGTGAGGAAATATTGCTTCTTCAAGGGTATCCTAGCTCAAGGAGATACTGTATTCAGACCATCAAATCTGAAGTCACAAAACTATGTGCATGAAAAAAGAAAGAGGCATTTGCTCCGAGCTACATTGGTAAACTGGAATAAACTGTATTTGTGGGTCATATATATGTTTATAACCAATTTTTTATGCTCACTGTGGTTCTGTATTTGCCATCGATCTGCAGATGTCTATATATTGCATTATCTCACTGTTGACAATGTGTATGTGTGCTGTGTACTTCTTGTTGCACTGTTTGAATAGCAAACAGGTTTCTCCTCAGTTCCCCAAACGTCCATAATGCATGAGATGCAGGAGTCCAGTAGATCAGCGTATTTCTATGTGCATTGTATATGTGCTGTAGTAAAAGGATAGTTGTAGAGAGCCTTAGCAGCTTCAGAAAGGCAGATATTTGACGAGTTTTCAAATGAGTATATGCATGCAGTATGCACCACACATTCAGCTTCATGAGACATGCAGATCACACACATACCCCCACCAAAAACCCACACATGCAATCTTTTAAAGCAGAAGCAGTAAGTGGAACAAATAATGTGCACTGAGACAGACTCATTTTTTTTCCCCTTCATCTCTTTGGCTAGCTAGCCTTCTGATGTGAATGAGATTGAAAGCTCCATCAGCTACACCCTGTCTTTCAGTGAAATTCAAAAGCACCCTAATAATCTGCGTCCTACTCTGTCCTCTCTTCTCTTCCCCATCACCCCCCGCTGACCCCCTCTCTGAATTGCCACTCCACTCTACTACTCTCCGGGGATGCAAAAGGGCCTGCAGATGCTCCAATCGTCTCTAATAAATTGTATGTAGTCAGTTACACTACACAGCTGCCAACTGGCAAAGATTTTAACCTCTGCTTTGGGAGAACTCTGGGAAATAAAGGTTCCTCTAAATTCAATTCACCTTCAGCGATCGCTTTTGAAAGCTATGTCCAGGCCAAAGTAAATGATGAAATGTATAGAGGGGAAAATGGGTGACACACAGAAAGAGACAAAATAGAGAGACAGGAGCTACATGATGGAAAGAAAGATTAAACAAAGTAAACAAACACGAATCTGACAGTTATTAAGATACATCATCTGGTTTTTGACCAGATTATGTATTTTAAATATAAAAAGAGTATAAAGAGCTTTGGTCAGATAAATATCCTCATGGAAATTAAATCTCAAGACCTGAGCTACAAACAAAATCGATCATACTCTGTCTAACAGACTAACATTTACTACTCTTATCACTCCAATCTCATATATTAGTCAAGAGAACACTAATAATACTGGTGCTAATAATTTGGGAAAATTTTACAAGAATCCCTTAAATTTTTTTACAGTTGTGACTATGAGGTTTAATCACTGAACAATATAATAAAAAAATAAATAAAAAATTATTTTTTTGCATCTGTTGAATATATTTTTACATTTTATATATATTCTCTCAGGTTGACCATTTATAAACAAATACTAGTGTTATTAATTCTGGAGCAAACAGGCCAAATAAAACCCCTGCAGCAGCCCTTGTGTGCTTTCCTGTTGCTTATTTACTCCATGCAGTGTGCAAGCTGTTCTAGATACAGCTCTGAATCCTAAGGACTCCAAAGACAGATCACCCCAGACTGGGATATATATGTCACTCTGCTCTGGAGGGATGGATGTTTATTATTAAACTTCTTTAGAAATGCTGTGCCCTATTCCAGGTTTTTCGTACCCTGTCAATGATGGCGTGATGGCCATGTGTGACAGGAAATTGAAAGCCACTTGTTGTCGGAGGGCTTTTGGGAGGAACTGAAGTACTGGTGTACTACAGTATGGGCATATGGGTGAGTGGTGAAGTGATCACTTCTCATCCTCACTAGAGATATTGCAAAACAGAGGAGGAGCAGAGAAAATGAAGCAGAAAGAGTGATAGAGGCCTTACAGTCAGGATGCTTTAGTTTAGTATTTAGAAATAATTTAAAGCAAAATTAGGTAAATATATGAAATTATGTGTTAAATATGAACATCATTGTTTTTTTGTTTGTTTTTGTTTCAGTCAAAATTTAGTTGATTTTACCTGAATGCGGGATATACAATTTGGGGAAATAAACTGGAGAGGAGATATTTAAATCAGAATCCTTAATGGAGTTCTACAGAACTCATATAGCACCTTAGAGGCTGATACACCACCTGTCCTGTTCTCAGGATGGCTTCCATCTGCTTAGTGATCATGATACCAGCTATTAAAATTCCCCGTTGATGAATTCCCACATATTTCTTTTTCCCCAAACCACATGCAGTAAATGCAACAAGAAGTCCTCTGAGATTAAGAAGGATGGAGAGAAGAATCTAGGGAGAGAGGAAAAGCTCCAGGGGAAATCAGCTGGAAGGATATTCATCAAAGGAGTGGGGAAAATCTGAGCTTAAATGGGAAAAAATAGCATGAAATAAGAAAAAAAAATAAATAGTTGGAGGAGATGAGGAAATAAAAATGGAGGGGAGACAATGTAGCAGAGGGAGGTCATAGCTGGTGCTGACTGAAAATGAAGAGCAGTGAGAATAAAAGCAATTTGCATTACCGTTCCACTGAGCTTTCCAGTGCCTTTCATTTGCCCCATACCTCTCCACTCCACCCAATACACACACACTGTTCCTTTCTGCAAACTAGCCACACCATTCCACATCTCTCAATTGGAAAACTTTCTTTTCAAGGTTAGTGAGAAGAAGGAGATATATACTATTTAGTAATCCTTATTCTGGACCTCACCTTTGTATTCCAACTCTAGTCTAGCCTTGTCCACTTACAATCAAAACAAATCACTTTCCATGACTTCTGCTATATATTTTTCTGCTTTGTGTATTTGGTTCACATTCTTTGTTCATTTCTTCACCATATCAAAGTTACATTATGCCTTAGAATATATAGCTATATATATTCTTTAAGCTTTAAAATTGGATATAAATTATAAACACTAAATAGAGTATGAGCTGAGCAATCAGCTGAACACAACTTGGTAGTAACCTGGATCAGGTGCTGGACAGTCCTGGTGTACCATACAATAAGGTGGCAGTGTACCATGTTCCACACCTGCATTGCTAAAGTGTCTGTATGGAGCTGCGGCTTTAAGGCAGTTGGGGCCTATCCTTGTGGTGGCAACCCATAAACTGAAGGTGAACAGAGGGCCATCAAGCTAAAGAGACCTTTTCAAGTGTGGTTGGCTTGTGGGACTCTGCAGGCCAAGTGGAATGCCGCTTTGGCAGCCATGTTGGTCTTAAACTGATTTTTTTTCAAACTGTTGGGGTGTTTGTGCCTCAGAATGTGGAGTAGGTTGTAGTTTGAAGTTTAGTGGTTCGATCACTGGCTGCTCCAGTCTGCCAAAGTATTTTTGGGCAAGATACTGAATTTTGAGTTGCTCCCAATGAATTCATCAGAATGTGAATGTGTTTGTGAATTTTAGATAGAAGGAATGTAGACACTAAAAAAACATGCTCGTATGAATGTGTGTGTCAATGAGTGTATAAGCCTACTGAGCAAGTGAAAGTGCTGCTCTGCTCACACAGTATAATGGGATGCTACTGCATTTCCTCAATCCAATTCACATACTGGGAACAGTCTGCGGACTAGGCAAATAATGTGCCAATCACTGGGGTAGATAATTAAACAACTCTGCCACTAAGAAGTTGGGTCAAATGAAGTTCACATTGAGTTCCTTAATGCCCCATATATTGTGGGCCTGACCTAGGTTAGCTGACACACCTCTGCAACATTACATGGACTGGTACCTCAAGATTGGCTGGAGGGTGTGTTCCAATACTCTTAAGTCTCCCTGGGAAGGTCTGTCCCAGGGTACTGAAGAGGAGCGTCCCTCCATTTGTCAAACCCCATATTCAATAGCAACAATTTAGTTTGCATCCTGGTTACTAAATACTGGACCAGTTCATTATCCTCCCAAGGACATTTAAAGGTCAGTGGGAGTTTGCCCAATTAATATTTTTTGTGGACTTGGACAAGGTATTCAGTCACATCCCTCAGTGTGTCCTTGGAGTTCTTCAGAGTTTCGGATATCAGTCCAGTTGTTGCAAGCTATTGAGTCCATGTACTACTATAGTGTGAGCTTGTTTTGCATTGGTAGCAATAACTCAGACTTATTCCCGGTGGGTATTAGAGTGTGGCGTTCTAATGTTACTGTCTTGTTTAGAAGTGAGGGGAAAGGGAGAGAGGAGAAAAAGAATGATGTGGTGTAGATGCCTTGCCAGTCTGTTGTAGTGAGTTAATTTGGCATCTGACTAGGATGTCTCTTTGGAGCCACCTAAGTCGGGTGTTTTGGTCATGTCCTGATGGAAGCTACGAGGGAGTCCTAGGACATGCTAAAGGCAATCTACTGGAAAACTTACCTAGGGAGAGGGATGTCTGGGTGCCTCTGCTTAGACTGAGGCCCCTGTGGCCCAGTCTTGATACTGGATAATTGGTTAAGTTGAATGCAAAAACATACTGTCCTTTTTTGTCTCCCCTAAATATGAAGAAAATATTTAATCATTCAGTAGGATAAATTGAGATAATTGTATCAGGAAGAGCATTCGGTGTAAAACCTGTACTAAAAAACAAATATGTAGATCACAAATGGATGCTTGGATATATTTTTGTGTCATCTTGGTAAGATGCTGTTAAAAAAAAGTATGCTACTATATAGTTTGTTTGTTTTTTGTTGTTTTTGTTTTGTTTTGTTTTGTTTTACGTATTTTTCCAAAAACAAGAAGAAAAAAATCATTGTCAGATACACAAAGCAGAGTTTATACAAGGGCTTACAACACAAGACAAAAAAGAATAAGACAGAAAAACCTGAAGAAAAAGCTTTAATGCCGTGCAGCGATGAGGATTAGATGTGAAGGGTTAGCAGACAGGGCGGCTTGAAGGATGAGTGGGGTTGACGAGGTCAGACTGGGTAGCTGGAACACCTTTATTTTGGGGTTTTCAGTAGTTTTTCTTCTTCATAAGTTCACAAAACTGGTCTTCAGCAATGTATTTGAAGAAGATGCAGAAGGAGCTATAGTTTTATTTTTTTCTAGTATACTGGAGAAAAGAGATATTCAGGGACAATTTATGACAGAAATAATGGTTTGAGCATTTTGAACAAACAATCTGAATGGCCTTTCAGAGTATGTTGAAGTTTGTTGCAGATTACCTGTTCACTTAAGATGCATATACACACATGGGCATGAAGTAGTTTATGCTATATAGAGCTAGTGACTATTAGTTAATTTACTGAGTGACTGTATCTTTTTTGTCACTCTTTCAACATAATGACCTGACCTAAACTGTCTGGATTTGAATCACTTTCCTAAGTGGATGGAGGTGCTTTCCATGTGCTCTTCTGTGGTACTTATGATTCATAACTCTCCCATGTACTGTTTTTAAATAAGATACCTGCTTGGATTAAACACAAATTTGTTTTATTTTACAAGAAATCCTGGTCATTATGACTAATTGAGGGTCATCATCCATAGCTAGGAGTAAGATGACTCAAGATTATAAGCAGTTTAAAGGACTTATTTGAATATGCTCTGGGAAATAATTGTTGCCTTTCCCATTTGCATTTCACTGAGTACCTGCAACTTAAGACTTATAATGAAAGTACCTCTATGGCGATGAATGCTGATGGCAAGCTTGGTGAGCAGAATCAGCATATAGAAACAATCTTACAGCAAGATATTCAGTGGAGTGCACCCATGACATGATTGACTTTACTGCTTTTTCAGAAGAGTACTATATATTTTCAGTGTCTATATATTGAGTTATAATTTCTATAAATAAAATTTCTATAGTATTTTAACAGACTTACTTACTAACGACATGTTATAGAGAAGCAGTCACAAGCAGTTTGACCAACGGTCTTATAGATTATAGAACTTCTTTTTTTAGTTGTTCCAAAAAACTCTAATAATATATTTAACCTTCAAATAAGAAACATTTATTACACAGTGTAAAGCATCCTACTGAATTGGATATTAGTTATTAGATATAATCGATCATGTCATAGCGTTGTGTGTGAAAATTTAATGATCACTTTGCATTGTCCCCTCTTTGACAGTGTGGGAGCACAGCATATTCTGCACTCATAAATTCAATATCATTCTTCCTGCTTCACTCTGTCTCTTCTTTCATTTCTCTCCATCTTTCTATCTCTCTCCAGAATAGTTTATATACCGATGCTCATTATGACTGTTGTTATGACAGCCTCCCTTGCACTTACATGCACACACCCGCTGCAGTTATTCTGGTGATTTACAACCTCCTTCCTCCACAAGAGAGATGCACTATAACTGTTTTTGAGGGGAGCTTTATGTTTACAGTAAACTAGCCACAGTGGCACCTCCACAGGGCCTGTCCTGCTCAGCAAACCACAGCCTCCTCAAGCAGATCGGTGTGCAATAATAGGCTCTCGGGGATGACAACTGAAACATTCACTCAGTTTAATAACCAAACCGCAGGCCATTTAACACCCTTCTTTTTCCACCAAGGCTGTCCTTTATTTATTAATTTTTTTACACAATTTCTAAAGAGTATTTCAGATTCAGAAAGTGGACTTTGTCGTGGGGGAATTGTGGCTTTAAATGAAGTTTTTGGGCAGTGGCACGTTTTATTTGGAGTGGATATTTAATCAAAAAGATCCGATTGAAGCGCAGATTTTAACCTTTAAATCTAAAGCATTGAGTTAACGGTTTACAAATTATAATCAAATTTACACATAATCCCAACATTTTAGAGTCTGACCAGACTACGCAGATGAAACGTCTGGAACTTATTTGGTAACTGTTCATTGGAGCTCTGAATATGAGCGCGAAAGAAATCTCGATGCAAGTGTCATTGGTGTCATCTCTGTGTGTTGTCCACAATATTGTCATTGTGCAAACAGATATGGACCTAACTGTGAGTGCAACTAATATAAAATGTAAGATCAAAAAAGCTGTTATGTAGCGCAAAGAATTCTTTAACAATGGAAAACATGTATGAAACTTGTAGACAGTTGTAGGTGAAAATCACTGTTCTTTTTGTTATATTCCTTTATTAGTCCAGACTGTAATGCCACAAGAAGAGCACACGCATTTACAGCACATTAACAGACCCTTGTGTACAAACTGCAGTGCTACAAGAAACATTTTTAAAATGGTGCAAGACATAATTGAAATATAATTTTCAGTGTCCAGACAAAAACATGGCCTGTGTGTTTGTGAAGAAGAGGTACAAAAGCATTCCTCATGTTTCATGCATCACATGAATGCTTTTGTGTGATGCTGTGTCTAATAAGGGCAATGGAGATAGTATAGGAGGGGAACATTTCAACAAGCATCTCTTCAGCCACACGTGCTGTGGTGCATAGCATGCCAGAAAGAGCAGAGTGTGAGCTGTTACGTAACCTCCAATCCGGGACAGAAATGTTGCAAAGGCAGCACGTGCAGTAAGAGATCTGTTGGCGCAAGACTGAGGCTACCCAGAAATTAGATCACTATAGTTATTTACTGATAAGAAACAATAAAACATTTGTTTTAATTTTAACCTCTCTTTAATGTTGGATTTTAGCATCTCTTGTTTCCAAAAGTCTTCCAACATGTTATTAAGCCTCCTAATGAACTTTTAAATGAAGATACAGAAATAAGGTTTCCCAGTATTTTTATCGTAAATTAAGTAAATAATGTAAATTCTTGATTTATTGCCAGTAAGGTATTATGTGGATGAATCCATGTGAATGGCACAAAGACTGTAATGAAATTCCCTCTGGGTGTTTCTGGGGTAAAAAAAAAAAAAAAAGGGGTGGGGCTGTCAAAATAGAAGTTTACACAATCCCAAACTGTGTGTGACCCTAAATTTAGCAGTGTCATTCTGTTCCTATTCCAAGTCTAATTATAGTATTGGATGCTAGTACTGCCACTCTACTGTTTATGTCTTGAAAAACCCAGTTCCCAAACTCATGGTTGTCAGCACACAAGCCAAATAAGGTACAAAAAACAACAACATGACAAAACCGATTTAAGTCAAACAGCGGTTTTACTCTGAAAAGCTGCTCCCATTTTCCTGACTTCATACAGTCGATATCCAAGCCTCTAGTTCCCAAGGTGCTGTTGGATGTCAGATCTGTAGCCAACAGGCATACTCAAAAATGCATGTTCAGCCTCTTTGCCAGGAAGTGGATGTGCCAGTCATGACAAAAAGTTCCCTGAGACAGCAAGTTTGTTTAACTTAGTTTTTCATGGATGATTGGTAGGCTTCTTACTGCAGTAAGCTACAAGAGCATCTGACTGCTGGCTTGACTATTTTTAACATGCCCCAGATTTACCAACAGGGAATTTTCTTGCAATTTATCACACTTCTTGTATTTTTTAAAATAAATTATTAAGCTGCTCTATGAGTTTCAGGTGATGTGTGCACTGTAGATTGGATTTCCTTGTATATTTATTCATGTATTCATTGTAGGTTACTGGTGGCATAGTTTCTACCACAAAAGTCCTGTACTACTGCTCTATACTGTAAAGTACAATATAGAATGATACTGTATTATTACAATGGTGTTTTTCACATCTACCTCTGTGAATTATGGGTTTATTTTGACAAAAACAGTTTTTTACAGAAAAATCCTCATTTTCAGTTTTGCTACTGTACAGAGTTTGATCATTTATTCACCTGCTAGCCCACAAGGTCAGCTTTAATACAACGAGAAGTACGCTGCATAAAAATATAAGATTAAATAATACAAATAAATAGTTCAATAGACTGCGTTGTGAACAATGCTATGCAGTGTTGTCTACAAACTTCATGATAAACGATTGCATTCATAAATAAACAAACTGTACTTCCAAAACTGCAGCTCATATCACCGCTTCTCTTTTTTTCAGTAACATTTCGTTTACAAGTTGCATGTTCTGTGTGATGTAATGTTGGTGTCAATGTTTAAGTATTTACTGTAATCTTGTATTATCAACATGACATTTTACAGACAGAGCAGGGTGATAGCAAGCCTAAAATAGCTGTGACAAAAATCACAGCCAGTGCTTGCTGTTGTTCTTTGAATTTAAATGCTAAGATTACAGTCAACATGCTGGCTCACATAGTAGATTTGAGGTATTTATTTGATCATCTTTCTTTTTTGTTTTTTAAGGTTTGCTAATGTAGTTGTTTTTGCAGTGGTACATTTCCTGGCACATTAGCCGACTAATTGCAAAAGTGAAATAAACAGTCAGCTGTAATTTGCATTGCACTCCATGCACCCTCAACCTTGAATGCTTGTAACAGGAACTCTCTTATCAAAACATTGCTTCACAGCAGAATTACTGTCCAAATCCAAAAGCCGGTGACAAAAGAAAAAATACATGAATACCTTTCAGCTTAATTCAGGTCACACATAGAACAACAATGATCAAAATTTGTAGAATTTAATAAGGGTTTTAACAGATTTCAAAATAAAGAAGAGCACAGCTTTCCTTGTAGGCAGGTCAGTAAGGTGTCAGACGTAAGAGGATGCTCTCTGTCTCATTTATAACAGATACTGTTGTTTCTAGATTTCCAAGTCTTAGGAGAACATTAAGCAAAAGCCAAAGTATTTTCCTGTTAGTGATTTCTGCAATCGAATACATTCTGTACGAGAGTGCGCTTTCTATACATTTCTTCATTTGACTTGACTGAGATATCTAGCGTTCCACTTTTGGGCTGAGCAAACAGTAGATGGGTGAATATGTTATGCAAGCACAACACAGCAAACCCATACCCCAAACAGTTCTTAATCCCAGAAAGACAGCCCCTGTCAAAGCAAATAGAGCATGTAGGAAATACTTGGTAAAACTTATTTTTGAGGTTGCTTGGAGGTTATTTTGATTTTTCTCAAATATGTCCTCTCTCTTGCTTTGTTTTTCTCTCTCTCTTCTATGTATGAGTCACATGAGTCAAAAACACACAAGCACTCGCATTAAACCAACTGGACATGCCACCGACATATGCTATACTCCAGAGCCATACTGACAAAAGCATACACACACTTACACACCAAACCCGAGCCATCTTTCTCCCTCGCTGTCTTCCTCTCTCTGACACATACATACTCTTTCACACTATCTGTCTTAACCTCATGTTTCTATGAACAGAAGGAATTCCCAGTTGCTTTGTACTGAGCGTTTTTTGGCCTGTAGTGCTACTATTCCATTTGCTTTAAAGTGAACTTCATCCAATATTGAAGCCTGTCTAGTCTGGTCTAATCTAAGAGTTTGCATAAGAAAAGTCTTACAGACCATCTGTGTAAAATGCTTGTTTTTTGGGGGAAGTAACCACCTCTTCTGTTGTTTTTCTCCATCTCTCTGTTTTATTCATCTTTCCTCCATGCTCCCCCAACTCCTTTCCTCCCATTTTATCTTTACCCTCTATTTTCTTGCTCTTTTCTTTTCTCTGTCCTACTTTGCCCCACTTTGTGCACTTGCAGGACTACACATTGACAATGTACTTCCAGCAGGCATGGCGAGACAAGCGGCTGTCCTACTCTGACATCCCCCTCAACCTGACCTTAGATAACCGGGTCGCTGACCAGCTCTGGGTGCCTGACACCTATTTCCTCAACGACAAGAAATCGTTTGTCCATGGTGTCACAGTAAAAAACAGAATGATCCGACTGCACCCAGATGGTACCGTATTGTATGGTCTAAGGTGAGATTTTAATCTCTTAAAATACCATTTTTGACAACACAACAAGAACAAGAACTAAAAATGTTATATGCACAAACGCTGCATGAGCTTGGTAACAAATAACGACAAACATGTTGCACAAGAATTGTGTTCTCTTTTACTTCATGTTGTCAAACAATTCACACTTAATCCTTGTCAGCATACTTTCTATTTTAAACATCTTGAAAACATCCTGGAAAAAAGAAAATCTTGCAGGTGAGGTAACAGTGAGTCAACCATTGCTGCACTGGACCAAGTCAGTAATTAGCTCATTAGAGCCAGATGAAGAAAACTACTGATGGGAGGTGCAACATTCCCCCTAAGCAAAAATGATAATGTTGAGGAAGTGACCTACTTGTGTCCTCATTTAAAAGACGTCTGCACATCACCAAGCCAAGCCTCACTAAAGGCTTGTGTAACACTAAATTCAACTCTTTTGCACGCTCTCTGCATAATTTACCTCACCACCAAGTATAAAAAGAAGATGTACTTAGAATAGCTGTAGGTGTAAAGCCTTGAAAGTTCATCTGAAATTAAATTACTTTTTTGTTTCTTTCGAGATCCACCAGGGACGTTCAGTACTAACATTGCTCATTTGAAGGCTGATTAGATAGTCAGCTGCAGCACACTGAACTGCGTAAATGTCATTTCAGTTAGTTTAGATCTTGTTCTTCAGTACCACTGCTAATAAAACCGTTTCTGTTGTTGCCTTGCAAGCTACACCTTTCTGAGCACATTGGGGTTTTTTTCCTATTACCCTGATGTTCCTAAATGTCAATCAACTAGATTTGTACAAATGATGTTAGATTAGTTTTTCTTCCTAACAATAGTTAAACATTTTCATGATCAAAGCAATTTTGATGGGGTTGACTAACACTGTTAGATGATTACATATTTAAGCCATGAAATTTATTTCACCTACTGAAAATCAAAAAGCATTAGGTGACAAATTGTGAAGTGTGATTGGTAGTTTTTGCTGACAACGATGCTATACGCATTCAGCAAGATACCTCTCTATCTAAAAAACACCACAACTTTTGCAACTTTTTTGAAAACAAACTTTTAGGAGGGCAACTAATTTAAATATCTCAATGGTTTTTCTCCAAGCAGGTATTTGATATGATAATATGACATACTCTAGCTCTTTCCCAGAGACCCAAAGCAGAAATCCTAGTTGTACTATATAAATTGATTGACCATTCCACTGAGTTTCAACCTCTCGAAGTTACATGATGACCATGCGTTTCTTACTCCTCACTGATGTCTCATCATTTCATTTTGTAAATAGGCCTCTTATGCCCAAAGTCTATAAAATGTTATTGAAAATCATAACACTTTAATGGCTACCATGACAATGAACCAGATCTGCTGTGGGACAGTGAAATTTAATAGAGATTGAGAGAGCACAAGACAAAGGATGAGAGATGTTAAGAAGAGGATTAAAATGGAATCTTGCTATTATATTTTTCTGTGATCCTCTTCATTGCTGCTGTTGGATAAAGTGGATAGAGAATGAAGAGTAAGAATTTTTTTCTGAAAATGGAAGAAGAAAGCACTATGTGGAAAATGCTAAATAATACATTGTCTTGTGCTAAAATCAGAGTAATCAACAGTCACTTTTCATGGAAGAAATCCAGAGCTCTTATGCAAAAAAGGGAAAATGAAAGAAAACATAATAAAAAAGGACAAAAAAGCTTTAGAGATGTATTGTTATATTTGTGAATTTGTCTATAAATACTCTGAACTTTATAAGATTTTTACAAATGTTATGCCACATTGCATTATAAAGGACCTCCACTTTAACAATCCAATCATGTGTCCAATCATGAAACAAGATTCATAAATGTAAAAGTGTGTGATTGTCCACACTCCACACATACACACATGCAGATATCGTGTGATAATAACGTCTCACTGAAAACTGGCATATGGTCCTTTCATAGGGAGGTAGCTCAGAAAGGTTGTGTAGAGATGTTTGGGGTCAGGATAAATTTACCTGCATGTTCCCTGACCCTGAAGGTGCACAAAGGGTGGAGAGAATTCTCTTTTTCAGGTCTCTTGAAGTATGGTTGAAGAACTAAATAGAAAATTGATCAAAAAGTCAAGAATAAACTCAGTTTCATTTTAAAATGCTTTGAGTTTCTGGTGGTAGGTTTTTATTTATTTTTTAATTATTTATTCATTTATTTTGTGTGCTTGAGTGGTCAGCGGTGTTTGCAGCCCAATGTCTCCAAGCATATTTAACTGCAGACTGTTAGAGCTGCACCATCAGACAATCCACTTCTCCTGTGTAAGGAATCCTTGTTTTAGCAGATGAAATGATAACCATGAGCACTGTATCATCAGCAAATTTCAAAGGCCTAATACTAGGGTTCACTTAGCCGCACTTCTTGGGTTATTGTTGTTTTATTTGTTTTTTTAAGCTCATTACACACTATGAATTGTTTGATTAATTATGCAGAGTAAGCTATGTTTGAAAAATATATCACTAGCAATCTTTTAAAAGTGTAGAGAATAATAAAAAATATTTTAATTGACAAATTTTTTTATTTATAATTGGGAGGAAATGTTTTATTTTGTTTGTTTTTTAATTCATTTATATTTATCAGTTTTGGTCTTATATATTTCTCATTTATACTTTCTTATCTTGCACACGGTCCAATAAACTTGTCATATAATGGACACCTACCGAATTTAAACTTTGATAGGTCGAACCACAGCCAAAAAGTCTCTCTTGTTTCAAAGCCAAAGTGCTTCATGTCTAAAATGTCTAAAGTGAACAAAACCCAACAGAAGAAAGCTCGAGGCAGTAGCAGATTGTGAAGGTCAGATTATACTGAAATAGAACTCAAATAGTACAAATCATTCTTGTGTCAGGTCATCCAAGTTAAAAAATGGACAGCTATCAACACACTGATGCAATATGCAAATGAAAATAAAATCCATAATCACATGGAATATGGGTTTAAAGGTTTCCCATCCACTGAAGAACTTGACACAGAGTGCAAATATTACTTTGGATGGAGTAGGATTAGACTGAAATTGGGGGAAGAAATCCATCACCTTTGACACTCAATATCCTGTAAGTAGGATGACCAGATTTTTGCAAATCCTAAATTGGGTCATGGAATCTTGTGCAGGTCAGTGAGTGCTCATAAATCCACACAGCACATGCAGATACAGCATAATAATGCCCACTGAAGACCTACTAAAACTGTGCAGTTATTTAATTTATTATGATAATAAATTCAATTAGACTGCATAAAAAATATGTAGACATAAGCATGCATTAAAATCAAATTTATGCAAATGGAAATTCTTGTAGTCTGACATCAATTAAAAATATATAAATGAAAACATGCAACAATAATGCTTAACAAAATCAGTACGACAACATAATGACACGCTGGACTATCAGCGTCTCTAGAATGTGCTCCGTGTCTCTACAGCTCTATTTGGATAAATGGTTTAGAAAAATGGATAGGTGGATGCAATTCAAAAGATTAGATTTAGGCTAGACTGGAAGCAGTCTAAACTAAGTCCATCATATATCTAACAAAACATGTGATAGATTAATAAATTTTGGCTATTTAGTTTATTATAGGCGCATAAAGATAAGACAGCAATTTCAGGCTTTATAAAGGCTTTTAGAAGATTTATTTCTAGATAAAAACAAGCCAGGTGCAGGGACTTCTGCAGTTTTGGCATATGAAGTTACAGGATGACCAAAATAAATATCCCTACAAACATGTTCGGTGACCTGTGGTGTTTCGGGAAGATGTACTGTCAAAAAGAAAAATGTTTTGAAAATATAATTAAATGTAGCATCCGCAGATGTTTTAGAATTAAACCCACAATTACTGCAGCTTTCAAGAAAAGCAAAAAGCTAAAATTGACTCCAGGGCAAATATTACCTGAGCAAAAGCAAATATAAAATAATAAGACTGCAAGCACTTTTGGGCTGAAAAACCAAAACAAGAGTTGGTGTTCTGTCTTTGTTATATATAGGGATTATTTGTTGGTAGATAGGGTGTTTATCACTGAAAAATACCCACCTTTAAACCCAGCTTTAGGAGAGCTCTTAGCATACACAACTAATGCCTGATTGAGAATTAACTAAAAAATGTCTTTGAATATTAAGATTAAATGTTAATGATTTACCTAGAGCATCCTACTTACTATATTTTCATGGACATCAGTGGGTGGGAAGCAGCTGGCTATGGGGGATGATGACTCTCTAAATGCTGTCATTATCTTAAATATCAAATAATGCAGCTCTGGTGCACAGCACATTTTGTTTCACAGTTTCAATGAGCTCTGAGCTGTGCGAGCAATGAGAGTGGAGTATTTTGTTTATAATCACAGAAAATGGCTAAACCGAAATTATGCAGCGATACTCCTTTCCAAGTACAGTGCAAGGAACATTTATGATATTTTTCACTGAAAACCCCAAATAAAAGGCTATCTACTTCTCTCAGAGTGTTACTGTTTTTATAATTTAACTGTAATAAATTATAATGTTTTGATATTAACTTTGGTTGTCTAAGTAACAGCACAATTTTAATGCCTCAGTGTTTCCTAACATTGTTAAGTCAAATTCAACAGGAAACATAAAGAGAGAGAAGGCCGTCAAAGTTAGTTAGTGCTTTCAAACAACACTTTGTCTACACCACTCTTTCTATGTTAGATGAGTAGACACCAGGGCAGCACTTGCTGAGAAGTCTAAATAACAATAAATAAAATAATACTAATGTTTACACAGAATTGTGAAACTATTGTATCCTGCTGCCCCTTTCTTCCTGATATTAGCTTCAGACCTTGTACTCTTGTAATGTGCTGTCTTGAAATATATTTGATAATGCACTTCAGTGATATGAGAGTATGTTTTAGGAAACATAGTTGTGATTTAAGCAGGTAATATGAACACCAGCAACATAGATTTCTAGACACTCAGCCTGCTGAAGCATTGCTTATCAAGCTAATTTTGTTTCCATGAAAAATTATTCGTAAACAAATGCCTCTTTTACATCGACTGTATGCTTGCTGCATTTTTTGTACAATTAATTATTTGTTGTGTTTTTGACTGTAAAAGGTAAAATGTTTCTGTTGCCACTACTATAAACTAAGACCAGCATAAATTGAATACAAATAATTGACTGAGAATATTAATTAAAGAAAACAAAAGTAAATCATCGTAATGCATTAATCACTCGTATTTATCACCCTGAATACCTGTATTGTGATTGTGACCAGCAGCCCGCACATTTCTTTGGCCTGAAATCCAGTCTCTTCCCTTAAAGCTACTTGGCCCTGATTTGACCTCACAAGTTAGATCAATCCAGCAAGACAATCTCTGAGCACAGCTTGAAAAATATGGAGGGTCACTGCAGGTGATGCAACATATGGGACTTAGTGTGGTTGGCAGCTTTTTCAGGGGATAGTTTTTTTTTAGCATCCAGGGAGCGTAAGCAGACTGAGAAATGTGGCTTTGCATCATTTAATGGATGGAACAACTGGGGGAAATGTGAGGGTAAATGGAGAGCAAGACAGCAGTAAACATAGGCAATTTGATGCTCACTTCTACAGTGTAACAGCAACATAACATGCTCACACATTACTTCATACAAACATGCATAACCTTTATCTTTTCAAAAAGCCCTGCCAGAGGCTTGTGCTCTGAGTTCTACACCGGTGACTCCGACTTGACACAGAGATCAGAAAGTTGCCGAAAAGTAACCGGCAATTTACTCCTTGGTTAAACACATGGAAGCCATAGAGCCCCATCACCAGCAGTAAATCCATCAGTGTGAAATAAATGCTGACAAAGACAGGGGACAAGAGAGAAAGAAAAGGAGAATCTATCTAAACCTCTTAGGCTCAAACAACCTTACCGTCACACTCTGTGGGGTGGTAATCCCTGAGGTGTGTAATATGAAACAGCATGTTAATGCTAGAACTCTTCCCTTTGAACTTCTTTACTGGCATTAGAAGGAAATGTTATGATAGACTGCTCAATGTGTCTCTTCACATCCTCTGTCCTAAAATATTATTTCTATGGCTTTCTTATTATTTTACCTCCTTTTTTTGTATAACAAAGTAAATTACAGCATTTCTTTTTCTTAGCAAAAATATTTAAAAAGTAATACTGAAGTTTATCATAAGCACTCTGTAGCTATCTGATCTTATTTTACTATACATGTAAAGTAATAGTAATGCGTAATATTAATATTGAAATTAAAAGAAACAGTCTAATCTCCTAAAAAAAATTTGTATTTGCTTTAAATTGATGGGAAAAGTATGAGACTGTAATTGTCGTTATGCGGCTGTGAAAATTAGGTGAACGAATGACTCCAAGATTTCAAGATTTAAGTGTCACACTTTCTATTGGCAGAACCTTTTTTTTCTTTAAGGTTGAAAGCGACTCTTAGTCTTTCGACTAAGACCGTATTCCTGAGGGGACTGTGATATGTACAGTTGTGTATAATCTGGCTAACAATGATAGGAAATATAATATTATGTAATCTGAGCAACGGGGAACATGCATACTGTACGTTAAATGGGTGAGGTCCAAGAATGGACCCTTGAGGAACTCCACATTTAAGTGTTGTTTGTTGAGATTCAATACAATTCAATTCAGTTACCAAAAACACAAATTCTTTATAATGTAAGATAAAACCCTGCAATGTCAGAAAGACAAACAATTAGACAATGCAAGGACTTTGGAACACTGGGGAGGAAAAACGTCTTTTTGACAGGAAAAAAACCTCTGGAAGAACCCAGCTCAGAAAGGGCAGCCATTCGCCAGGGAAGAGGAGAGAAAGAGACAGGACAAAAGACACAATGTGAAAGAGAGCCAGAGTTTAATAATAACTAATGATTAAATACAAAGTGATTTATAAACACAGAGAGTGAAGAAGTGCTCAGTGCAGCATGGGAACCCCCAGCAGACTAGTCCTACTGCTGCATAATGGAAGGATGGTTCAGGCTCATCTGATCTAGCTCTAACTATAAGTTTTAAGCCAGATTTTTAAAACAGTCTCCTGAATCTGAACTTGGAGCTAGTTCTACTGAATAGGGGTGTGAAAGCTGAAGGTTCTGCCTCACATTTTACATTTAAATACCCTAGGAGTCACAAGTAGGCCTGCAGTCGAGAAAAAATAATCTACTGGGATGATATGGTATTCTGATATGAGTATATAGGTGATATATGGTCTTTATCGTCCCTGACAGTACTGCAGCATTCTGGAGTAACTCAAGGCTTTGCAGGGAGCTTTTAGAACAACATGATAATAATAAATGAATTACAATAGATATCCTAGAAGCAATAAATGGATGAACTAGTTTTTCAGCATCACTTTGAGACAGGATGTTTTTGTAATTTGAGAGAAACTGCATGAAAGGAGAGCAACAAGTGTCTGGTTAGACACTTATACTGGTAGGCATCACCTTGTTTTCTACCACGGTTTTTTACCATTACCACTGTGTTTTTGTACAAACACCTGATTTGTACCTGATTTTAGAAGCAGGAAAGCTTCTAAATTCATCTTCTTTATGAAAGCTGCTTGTCACTGGCATTGTAAACAATGCCCATTCCCACTCCTTTTTTTGCCTTTTATAGTCTAAACTATGAAATGGAAGTGCAGAGGAGATTTTTGAAAAGTAATCATAGCACTGTTGTGTTCGTTTAACCATGCATGGGTTAAAAACATAAGATCAAGATCATTTTTTGTAATAATATTACTGTATAAATTAGATGTGTTAGCTGTGCGCTCTTAGTACACTTGGTTAATGCTTTTGATCATGCTACCAGCTATATGGGATCACCAGTATGTTTAGACAAGTGGCCTGGAGTCTGTCTCATCTTTGATAAACATCTGATTGGTGATGTGTGTGACCACTGCTGCGTAATATATCTTCAATTTGGCTCAGCTTCAGTGTGGCGGCTTTGACCAGTGAGTGAGTTCAGGCCCAGCCACCTGTCACAGCCAGGTGGCTTGGCTGCAGGTTGTTACAGGGATATCCTCTGGAAGCTTTGGATAATAGGGTGGATGGAGTTAGTTAAGGAGGAAGGAGCATATTCTGTCTGACTATGTATGGTGTCCTACCTATGTATTCTGTCCTTGTAGCTTATTCACAGAGTTTAATTAGTATCAGATGTTCCAAGAGCATGACATAGATTGGCAGCAAGTATCTTGGAGTGATCTTTACAGTTCCAGAATAAAGTGAAGTTGTCAATAAACTTTATCCAATAGATGAGACATGCTGAAGTTAACAAGGTGTTTGAACTAAGCAGTCTCCTAAAAGATCCTATTCCCCTCTCCATGGTAGGAAGTGGGCCAGAGAAGAATAGCTGATGTAATGTTAAGTGGTAGCAGGGATTATTTTTATTATTAAAAAAATGTATCTTTCAGGTCTTCCTTTTTAAAACATTCCATAATCCAGCAAGTGGAGCATAAAAGGAGAATATTGTCTCCAATTCCGATGTTAGCTTCTTTGCAGACATGTTGTCAATTGTTAGATTTTTTAGTATTTGCCATAGACACACTGTAACACTGGTGCATAATTGTTTCCAAATCTTTGCTTACAAATAATATCACGTAATGTTGACTATATCCTTAATTTGAATGTCCATTAATCTTTCTGTGTTTGTATAGTAGGGGTTTGTAATTTATGAATATAAATGTATTGGCATTATGGTGGCTGTTTGAATAATGGCATAGTAAAAGAAGGACAGAACAAAGAAAGCAAAAGAGGCACAGAGGCACACAAGCATGGTTATCTCTGCTGTGTAACAGAGGATTGGACTCAAGATGAGCCTCTCCTCTGGCACAAATTTATCTATGTTGTCAGGTGTGCCTAGACGATTACCCACCATGCTGTGCTGCTCTGTGGCAACTCCCTCAGTGGGAGTGAAGTTCTCACACAAGACCAGAGTCGAGGAAAGAATGGCAGCCTATTACTCACAGCCTCATCCTTGTGTTCCTTTCACAAAGTCTGATGGACAACATAACCTTATCTATTGACTCATGGTTGCCTTCTGTTATTATCCCTTATTATCCCTTGCTGCCTATTTGTTTTGATATTGACTGAAAGGCTGAATGCCTTTGTGGTGATAGATATCCACAAAATATGATAGGATAGAAGCAGTAAAGCAGTAAGCTCTGGCTCTTTGACCAGGGTTGTTTACACTTATAAGCAGATTTACCACAGCAGCACATTTCTTTGGTTAATTTCTCATAATCCATGACAAGAAATTAAGCTAGAAACTGCTTTAGGTTGTTCCATTATTCACAAAGAGTTAACACAGTGGTTGGTTTCACATGCTCGATTTAACAAACTCTACTTTTTCTTTTTCTTTTCTTTTTTTTACACTAACTGCGTCTCCTGATGCAACCCCAAAGAAATTTGTGTCTCCTCCTGGTCTCAAAGCTTTCATGTGTTAGGTGAATGTGACACTGTGGAGCTACTTTATCAAACTAAAGCATTAAATATTATTAATAGCAATAAAAATCAGCAAGTCAGAAATCAGAGTAGTATGTGGAGTAGAATTATAAAGATTATCCTCCTGAGTTTGGTTCACATCAAAAGAATCAGAGTTATGTGATTGAAGAGGGTCTTGACATATTGCTGAGATCAATTCCTCGAGTGTCTTTTTACTTTCATGAAACATAGGAATAACATCTAATAAAAAATGTAAAACAAAACAAAGAAAGAAAAAAAGAAAAAAACCCACCAAGTTTCTATTTAGATTGCCTCTCATCCCTGACTTTAAATCATGACGCATTTTCACATCTGAATTATTATGCTAAAGGGAAAGGATAGTTAAGCCTTGGGGGGCAGTAATCTAACATTTCTCTTTTCCCTCCAAGCTGTTTTATCTATCTTTACCATTTCCCATGAAGATAATAATCTATCATTTTATTGATGTTCGCATGCTCCATGGAGTCATGAAGTGTTCATTTGTGGCACATCAGGTGCTACATTTGAAAGCCAAGTCCCATTTAAGCTTGGAAACAGGAAATTATGTGAAAATGTCATTTAAAGTACTTTTTTAATGGAATGTATTAACTGAACAACTCAGATATTTGAGGTTTTTATATAGCTGTATGTTAGGAGTTTTAACCCATCAGTACCATGCTGTAATAATGCTATAATAAAGCTATTTCCTTGTTTAATATTCAAATGAACATTATCCTTGTGTATAATGAAGTCTCTGAAACCCTCATTGGTAAGGCAAGGTAAGGAAAAAACCAATGAAAGATAATTTCATTATTTTAAAGGTTGTCAATACAATGCAATAAATCAGAGATGCATTGCTGTGGAGTTTAGCTAAATCCTCCTGCGTTCCTCTCAAGTGGCACTACAGGGGTGGGAACTTAGATTCTTCTTTTAATTTGTAAAAGAATAGCTTTGTACAATTTATGTAATTTTTGTTTGTCTGCACAGCATCTCACAATAAACAGTAATGTTCATGAAAAAACGTGATGTCTGACAAGACGGGTGCACACTTAAATAAAACTCTGACACTAAGTTAACATCATATGATTGAACATCACACTTATTTAAGTTATATGAGATTTTTTGTAACTGCTATTTATAAGTAAACAAATGAAATTATGATATTGATCTTTCAGTCTGAAATTTTTCATTTATTGTGCTGATTCCAGTTACACGAACATCATCATTTTATTCACACCATAATACTGACCTACAAAGTTAAAGATGTCATTAGTTTTCAATAAGGTTAATTTTATCCCATACATTTTATGGCTTTATTACATTCAGTTGTCAGAGTCCAGACACTTTGACTTTTACAGTATATCTCTCTCTTCGTGTTGCTGTCACCACTGTCCCACAGAGTATAAACCCCACAGTGACTCATATCCCAGGTGAAACCTAACAGAGAACCCACAGGATTATCCAAACAAAGCTAGAATTGGGACATAAAGATTAGCTATTGACCTATAATGCCCAGAGGAGTTCCCACCACTACCACCGTTCCAGTCTTTAAAAAATATATAAAAAATTATTTGGCATTATTTATTTATGTATTATTTTATTTTTGCAAGATTTGGATTTTGTTCAGTTACTCAGTGCCATGTAGCTAGCAAATGGTCATCACAATTTTTGAGAAAAGAAATTAAAAGTAAATAAAATGAGGCAATTAAAAGAAAAAAACAGAACAAAACAAAAAGTTGATTCTCATAACTAACAGCATCTATATTATATATCTTTGTCTACCCCCTGCTGTATTTACCCTGTTGAAAAATAGAGTTTGCTCTCTCATTTTGATGTGATGTCTTTTCAGGATAACTACCACTGCTGCTTGTATGATGGACCTGAGAAGGTATCCACTGGATGAGCAAAACTGCACACTTGAGATAGAAAGTTGTAAGTAATTGATTCATTAATTACCATAATGTGTTATTTATTGATTAATATGTTTTCTTATCAGAGCTGAATTAATATTAAGCTCTGATATGAATTAATAGTTTAAAAGTTTAAAATTCTAAGTATATATCTATCAATTTAAATTTGTTCCTTTTAGCCTGTGTTCTTCCTTTGTACTTTAATAGTAATGTAGTAGTTAAAGTTAAAGTAAAATGAGTGACTGTGTCATTCATCCACAAACAAATTTAATTTACCTCTAAACAAAAGTGGTTGAAATTTAGCTTTAGTAAGAACTAATGGTGAATAATGATAAATGCATCTGAATGCCTGTAATGCAGCTAAAGTGCATTACACACTGAAAGGCGTACATCTGCTGTTAATGTATGAAGGGAATTATAGCATGAAGGTTTAAAAGACATCAGGATCACACAATACATGGATTTTAACACAAAACATTAATGCAAATATGCTTGTTGTAACAGTTATCTGCTATTAAGATTGCTATTATCATAGTTTTTCGATGACTACCATGTCAAACGATTTTATTTTGACTGGAACTTTACTTCTGTACTTATGGCTAAGAGTACATGCAGCTTCACAGCTGCTTTACAAACGGTTCTCATGAAACACACTATTTGTCATCTAGCAGCCTGCTACAAAAGTGTCTGTGAGTGTGTTGTTGTAGTAATGCATGATTATTATATACAAACCACATTGTCCATATGACAATGTTTGCTCGGTTCATGATAGGTATATAAACCTCCACAACTGCATTTTAGATGGCATCAAATTCTATATCTATGTAGAGTAAATTACAAATAAAATGTGTGGCTATTCTGAAAGATATTTATAGAACAAAAAATAAATCGACGGAATAAATACCAATAAGAAAATAATTAAAATCAAGCTTTCTGTATTCAGTTAAAGAGTTACAAAATACAGCAAGACATATTCTGAAGTGGAAACTGTATTAATAAAAAAAAAAAAAATTACATACACACATTCGTAAGTAAATAAATAAATGGGGTGATTTATTTGGGTTAAAGGGGTAATAAAGGGAAGTAGGATGGAAGAAAACATTTTAAATGTATCATGCACGTTTTGTCAGTTTTTGTCATTATTGTCATTTAGTTATCGCTTAGAAAGTAAACTGATTGCTGCATGTATTTCCCACCCCTTGGATTAATCACAGTAACATCTGAAAAGTAGAAACCTATGAATTACGAGATTACGAGTTTTGAACATTTTCTGAATTGGTATGAGAATGTGCTGTCTGATTTTATCTTTGACTCTTGACTCGTGGTGATGAGTAAACTCTTGTCACATTCACTTCCATAAAAAGACACAGTGAAAAGACTATTGT
>VUQG01011696.1:38669-69597 GCA_015106755.1 Etia nguti
CTGTAGGTTAACCCCCCCCCCCCCCCAACACTGTTCACTTCATTAGAGTCTCAGTCTTATTTGAATATTCAAGCTTATGTAATGTCTTATCCCTCTCAAAATATGAAACCAGAATAGCAGTTGGACAAACAGAATATGCACAATTTCTTTGTGGAGTTTTATGCTCTAAAGTCACTCTTTTCCCTATATTTGCCTTTTTTAATAGGACCAAAAAACTATGTTAGCATAGTTAACATAGATTCCTAAACACAGCTTATCTGAATCCATGAGTGCCACACTCTAATCTGTGATATCTCTTCGATTTAAATTATGTGCAGTCCTAGCTATCTCAGTTTGTAAGGGTCTTACCTGTTTAGGAATAATAGATGACACATACAATGAAAATATCCAAGTCATTATTCATAAATAATTAAAGCGCCATCAAAAAACTAAAGAGACTGTCCGTGACAAAGTCAGGCAGCTGATATTGAAAACAGAAGAGCTTGCTGGCTCATAGACAAATGGAGTTTACACATTACCTATGCTAATTACTCCTTGGACAAACAGAGGTCTCAGTCTTTCACTCGCTTAGAGCAATAGAGCCAGTGTCCATTGCAACATGCATGATGAACTCAGAGTGTTGTGTCCAGCACACATCATCCTTATTGTGGATGCTTTGAGGAGCTTTGTGTACTGCCCTATAGAAGCAGTTTTTCTATTAATTTTTTATAATAGTCGCTTGACATTGGGCACTGTTGTAAATATTACTTAGGCTGGAGTAGCGTGAAACGTCTATGAGTGCCTCCTCCACTCATCCTTTGAGCTTTCACTCACCGCTTTTCTTTCTTCTTGTGCTTCTGGTCATTGCAGTTTACCACATCTCCTGAGCTCTTCACTTTACCTTTTGGTTTCTTACAGCCTTCTGTGTTCTATGTGTTTACTCTCCCTCTCATTTCCTACTCCTCTCCCCCACTGCTCAGCCATAGCACTTTTCATCCAGCCATCTCCCCTTCTCCACCCTATTCTCCTGAGGACACCCATGTTCTTTTTTGGCCCTGATAATAATTGCAAGTGATCAGGATGGTGATTCTATTTCAGGAATTTTAAAATGATTCCTTCTATTTAACACATGAATGTGTTCAGCACTGGCAACAGAGCACGTTGCTACCAAAACTGAAATGGGATCTGCTGAAACAGAGAGACCGTTGCCATGGAAAAATGAAGTAACACTGCTCCCTGCAGCTGCCATGCATTAATGAGTAGGATACTTTTTGAGAAAGAAAAAGAGGAAAAAAAGCAGTGGGGTAAAAAAGGTAAAGCGGTGGAAAGGAGAGGGAGGTGTAGGAAGCTAGGAAGAATACTAGATAAAAATGGGAAGAAGCTGAGGTGGAAGGCAGGAGGAAAGTGAGAGAGATACAGAAAGGGGAATCATGTGCACTGGATTTGGTGTGGCTCAGATCGAGCTGGCCAGATGGTTTCCATGAACAGGATCTGACCCCCGGATTGAGTGCTTTGTGCAGGCACATTACTTCATCCTCTGCCCCCCTCCCTTCATCCTATCATCCTTCCATTCAACACCTCATCCTCCCTGTCTGTCAGAACCCACAATTTCCAAGTGATTTGTAATTACAGCTTTAATTTTGGGCCACTTTAAACACCATGTTTCTTTCAGTATTGGGGTGATAAATTGTCAGCTTTTAAACTTGACAGTCATCTTACAAATCCCGAGAGATGCTGGCTCATCTTAATCATAAGCAATTTGGTAGATATGGCATACTAAAAAATAATTCAGGCTTCTATTATACAGCAAGTCTAAATCCATACATTAATATTTAGCATGATAAATCTGAGTGCAAAAAGCTAAATGTTATAATTTTGCAATGAGATTGTTTAAAACGGATGTGCTGAAAAAAACAAAGCAAAAAAGAAACAATTTAACTAACCTGTTATCACCTCACACACAAAACCTACCCACACACTCCTTAGAGTATTTGGTCGCAATTCCCAAACAATATGTCAAATAATATATTTCACATTTATTAGCATTTAAATAATACATGCACACATTATGAATGGCGTACACCTATTTTACATTATTTATTACAAAACAATTGCAGGACACAGATAATCTGTCTTAAATTGTGATACATATGAGAATTTGCGATGTAATAGAAAATGAATTGCTATGTTTCAGCATATGAACAGCATATGAAAATGAATAGCCCGCTATAATTGCTTGCAGTTCCTGATTGTTTAAGTGCTGATTGGCTGAGTGCAAACAGAGAGGGAGGTTAATGCTAAGGACAGAAAGGGTCTCTTCTAAGATTAAGTCTTCACAAGACTCTGTTCAGTGATTTGAGGATGACAGCAACTGAATAAAGAACGAGGGAAGGACAGAAAGCGACACAGGGTGACATAGTTAGTGAATATGAAAGAAAGACGAAAAGAAAGTATCGCCTGATCTAAATCATGACCCCACGATGCAAAAGTAGATGTCAATGGCTGTTTACCCAGTGAGAACACTGCGTGGGTGTATGTATGCACACGTTCGCATCTTGACGGGTGTGTGTTAATGTGCATGTGTGGCCAGAATCCCATTCCATCATCTGCCGCTGTGTCAATACACTAATGACCTCAGAGCCATTATAGACGCACTCACATATTTGACCCTCTCACCGGACTGTACTGGAAAAGCGCTTACCGAGATTCTCCTGTGTTTTTAGCCTCTTGAATCTCTGCAGTTTAGAGACTTGGAACTGATTTTGGTTGCAAAAAACCGTCCTGATACACTACAGCGAGTACAGAATTGCCACAGAAGCTACAATTGCTGACAGAATTGGGATGTTTTAAAATTGTCATAGAAAAATGATGTGCAGTTTATGCCCTGATCTTCTGAATGTGTCTTGGAAAGCTAGTTTGGATGGGAATCTGGTTAAATTTTTGGAACACACATCCACCCTTTGTCTTGGGACACTGAAGGAAGCCGTGCCAAACACAGGTCAAATCAGATCAGTTGGGGTTTAGAACAGCCCAGTTTGGCCTGCTTCACTGGGTCACACCGTATAAATCAGTAGTGGTGAAAATCTGCCAGAGTTAGCCCTTGAATCCTCTTTTCATCTGTAGTCCATCACCATTTGATCCAACTTGGCCTGTATTACATACTGCATAACATTATCACAGCCGCCTTGACTCTCTTCAGTTAGCCAAAGGCAAAATTGTCTGGCCACACCACCACCACTATAGATAAACCAAGCCAAGCTTGCTTTTGGCCAAACTTTAGTCAACCCGGGTTTGTATCTGAGGGCTTTGCTCTAAGCTGTCAGTTATACCGTGAATCTTGCATCACTTACAATCTAACCTTTAGGCAGTCTCTCTCACCTAGCCCATCCTTGGTGCTGCTCAGCCAAATATCAGCTATGTATTCAGACTTAATTTGACAGGGTCCTACTTATGCTTTTTTGAAGGTGCCACAGTTGTCCTTTTGTGTAGGTATTTCACTGCAGAAAAGGCTTTTTAACTTACACAACTGTACATCCATTCAGTCCCCCAAAACCTCAAAAGCATGGAGTTGAATAATGATTGGCTGACATATAGACTAGAACAAGAAAGGTACTGACACCCTTCACCCATTCCAGAGTTCACCAGGAACAAGAGAAGCACAAAAAAATATCAGAAGTATGTAACAGTATGAAAAGCATAGACAGTGGCGCCACAAATGAATTAATGATTAAGTTGTTTTTTACTTCAGCTCTTTTTATGTTATAACTTCACTATCTTCTGTGGCGGACTGAGGGATCAACAACACTGATAGGTAGGGTAAGGCTCAAACAGGCCAGTTGTACCACATACTTTGGACACTGCCTCCATCTGGCAACAGATGCTTTCTGCAGGTAGATGGACTGTTTGTAGCTCCGTGCAATCTGCTAACATTCTGCCCAATGGAGAACCATGTTCAGCCCATTAGACCCCATCTGTACTGGTTCACCATGCTGAGGTTTTGGAGGGGTGATTGTTTGAGATTACGGGTGGGAGTAGGTGAGGCGAGCCAGGCCAGCCGCGCTCCTAAGGCCACTGTTGGATCAATAAACGCAGCGATCAAAGTCGCAATTAACCCACCGCGCTAACACAAACAGCTGGGCTAGCAGAAACAAACAAAGCCTTCATGTCACCTAGAGCGTTTATTTTTGCAGATTTCCACCTCGGCCAGGGAGACCTCCAGAGCTTGTCAGCTTCTGTAAGCAGTGTTAGAAGAGAGTAATGCAGGGCCACATAGATGGCTGGCTGCCTGGCCCGTTGTGCAGTGCCAGGCCACGATCTTATTGCTTGTGGTGGCATGTGGGTGAGACAGCGCCTATCTGGTGTCAAAAGGCATCATGCTTAAATGTTTCTCTCATGCATATCAGGAAATAAATCTGCTCTCCGAGGTTTACAACCAAAACTTCTATCTCTGTCCATGTACCACAACATACATCCGCGTAGTGGAATCTTCAGGTATATGTATTAATCATGTTAAAATGTTAAAGATGCAGTTTGTATTATAACACCCACTTTTTGACTATTGTTTTGGGGTTGTTTTTTTTTTTTTGGTTTATACCAAACAGAAAATGCAGGAAGATGTGAAGAACGAAGGGGAGCAGAAGGTTAAGAGTGGGTGGGTGGGGTAGTGGGCTCTGTGCTCTGAGGACCTTCTGTTCATCTGACCAGCCACTTAGGAAACACAGTGTTCCGTCTGGTGCAGGCACAGGAAGATTACATTTGGAGAGGTATCAGGTTTTTAAAACAAAGGGATGTGTTTTCCGTTTGCTGCCGATCCTTCCACTGAGATTTTTCTGCTCCAGAGTTGCAAATGTTTTCATTGGGGATGCTGAGAGGGTGTTTCTAATTTCCTCTTCTCTATCTCTGGGTGATTTCCTGTGTGTCGTGGCTTTATTATTGTGTGTAGAAAAAGAAAAGGGAAAAATGTGTCTGTACGTACGTGTTTAAATGTGCAAGTGTGTGTGCGTGCGGCCTTCACATGTTGTGGGTCTCTGTACAGAGGGGTGATCTTGACCTACAAAGTCTGTGCTCTGCTAAGGTCTGTACAGAGTTGGGGCATCCAAGTTTCTCTTCCCTACAGTGATATGAAAACAATAAGCCTAAGAGCGGATTTGTACAGCACCACAGGACTGATATCACACGTATTTCATTGCTTGGGTCGAGTTAGGTGAGGGTGACAGTAATTGCTTGTAGTGCTTGCAAGTACTCTTTTGCATGACTGCTGTGCTGCATATGTGTGTCATATAATACAAACAGTACGAAATATGGTACTTTCATTAATGGCACTTCAGGTAGATTCAGGTGGCTAACCCATTCATACAATGGAGCAGTTCAGTTTTCTAACATCTTATTCACATTTTTAAATACTGAGGGTAAACAGTAGCAATGTTTTTTTGCTTTGTTTTGTCATGATTGCTAAAATTTTGATTCCCTCTTTCGGACAAGGCTGATCTTTCGTTCCTGTAATCTGTCAGTTCATGATTGAATCATATAGCTGTGTCTATGAATGATTATCGGTGAGTAATATACCGTCTGCTGCGCTTCTAAGTTGGTCTTAAGAGTAGATGGAGTAGACGGGCTGTCCTCCATCTAACTCACTGTTCTGTCTTTTACTGGCGAGGCCCAGCAGATCCTAAGAGCCTCCTGTGGTTATATAGGCCATTTCCACATGGCCTCAGCCTTTTAAAGCTTGAGTGTGTTTGGCCCTCAGCTTCCTCTCTATTAGAACCTGCTCTGCTGGAACCAGATAAACCATCCTCACAAAGACTCAAGGGAGAAGTACGACACAAGACAGATCATGCACTCCCACTGCTGCTCAGAAGAGCATGAAGTCAGGGATGCTTTTCAGGGGTATTAAGACCGAAAGATTTGAAACAGGGTCGGCACATGTGGCTGTATTCTGAACACTATCTGATGGTGCGGAGAAGTGATCGGGAATAAAACTGAGCAGAGCTTGCTGCGTGCATGCACACACACAAACACACAGCCCACGAAGAAGACCCCATTTTTAGAACTCTGTGATCTGGTGCCAGATAGGGATGAGAAAAAAGAAACAAAGGGAAAATGTATTTGGGCATCTTAACATTTAATCAAAATAACCTCAAAATGGATATATTTCCCTTTTTTATGTTTCTAGCTTTTTGTCTTTTTTCTAGTAATATTTACTCTTGACTGCATATGGCCTCCCAGCCCAGAACCTACATTTAATTATGGTTGTGTATTGTAGATCAAAGTGTAAGCAGATCCTTGTTCATTTAGAGGGCTGAGAGGAAGGGCTCAGTACCTAAATCTATGGATAAGTACTGGTCACCTAATAAATAACCAGGCTGTCAATCAAAAACTCAAACACTCTGGGGCTTTTTTACTGAATCTTGTTTGTTGGCATGCATACTGAGACTTGAACAACCTTTAAGTGCTAGTTTCGTCCAAGATCATCCTAGATGACACGTCCCCACGTTATGTTCAGCTGACTTTGTTCCCTGTCAACCCACTCAGTCTTATTACTGAATGATTCAACCTAATTAGAGAATTTTGTTGCATATCAGAGATGTGCTGAGACATGAGACAAATTAATCTTTGTGAGCACAAGTAACAAATACAGCCTTTTTCTCTGTCAGATTCACAAAGCAGTGTCTGCACTGGTGTCCCTATGTAAAAAGAGGCAGTCTTATGGACTACTTTTTGTGGAGAATTTATCATCAGGGCAAACCTACAAGGAGCAGCAGCCATTCTGGTGTACTAAACAGACACACAACTAGACAGAAATATCATCTTTTCATTGGCTCCCTATTAAATCCAGAGCTCAACTGATGATCGGGGCCATCCTGGCAACTTCAGAGTATAATCTTATCCCAGTAGAGCACTTCAGTCTTATAAGCAGGCTTCCTTGGAGTTTCTAGTTTTCAGAAGTAGAATGGGAGGCGATAGCTGTAGCTAACAGGCCCCTCTCCTGTGGTACCAGCTCCCAGTTTGGGTCATGTCCTGTTTGTGGTCTCTCTATGCTCTCATTTTCTCTATTATTTTCCCCTGACTGAGCCTGGTTGTGCCAGCAGTCTTTTCCTGTTCATTGCACCCCACCAAGTTTTTGCTTATAGGTTTGATTGTTGGGGGTTTGGCTATAATATTGCAAGGTCTGAACCATACAAAAATCAAACACCTTGAGCTGACTGCTGTTGTGAATTTTTTTTATTTTTGTCATTTTTTTCTCTTAAACCGTTTTTCATTATGAATCTTTTCTTTAAGTAACTGATGACTGCAGTTGACAGGGGGGATGTGATCTATGATTGTGTACGTGTTCAGTTTTGCAAGAGAACATGCAAGCACACAGTGTATGTGTGTGCATGCTTCTGCAAATGTGAAAGTCTGTCATTTGAGCATGTTTTCACAGTAAAATCCCAGCACGTGCAGCCTCATAAGGAGTTGATTGGCTTCAGTCTCGTTTCATGTTTAACTGAGATTTCCTGGTCAAAATTGAAAAGTGTTTTTTTCACTTTTTAAAAAAAAAGTTTATTAATGTGTTGCAAGTGATCCATTTGATCCGTGGCCCCTGAACACGCACACACAGATACTCAAATTGTCCGTCAGTGTTATTTTCCTGACTGAATCTGTTATTGGAGGCAGTAGGTAACTGAAGTATGGTCCCAGGTTGCTGAGCGTTAACTCCATTTGTTATGTTGAAAGATTTTGTTTCACTTTGACAGGACATGATGTCATTGGACAAAAGGAACGGATAATTATGCGTCTTTGATTTCTCTTTTCCCCACTGAATCTTCTATAATAACACAGATATTGTATGAAACCATCTGCCATTCTGAACTTTGGCCCAACTTGAATACGAATCTGAATTTTAATCCCTTTCAAACACTGTCAGCCCTATTTATCCATGTAATAATGAGAAATAAACGTATAAACTACATGGGTGTTGAAGCATAAGTCACATACTTTATTATTTGTTGTGCCCAAGTCATTTCCAGGGGCTATCTGTCTTGTTTTTGCTGTAGTTTTATTCCGCATTACCCTTAAACCCAGTAGGGTAAAGTTGTGTAACAGATATTCCACACTGCAATTATCCCCCTGGCTTTCACATATTATTTGTGCCCATTTCTATTTTTAAATTCATTTTAGAATTTTCCTTTAGCTGCATTTGGAAACACCGCCTTTCCACGGGTCTACACTAACAGAAAATAAATTTCCACTATCCTATTTTGGATAAAAATATAATTTAGTTTGCTGAGCCTTGTGACTGGCTGGTGAGTAGTGAAAATGTGGCCCGCTGCCACCCAAGCATGTGACAGAACATAATGAGTTTTAGGTCAGCCTGGTATTCCTGTCAGTTTCCTCCTGTCACAGGACATTGTGCAAGTCTCTCTCTCACACACACAAACATACATGAACTTGGCCTGGCCCTCAGCTCATGGGAGGGGGACATTGTCGCACAGACTAACTGCTTCCAGTGCTGTGTTTATTGGCCTGTTACAGAGCTGTTAAACACAATTGTGCGGAATACCAAACACGACCCTGCACAGCCTCAACTGCACTTTTACACCTGAGGTTGAGACATAAAACACATACATACTCTCACTTTCCACTTTGACCTGTGATCACAGACAACATTTTTTGTGTGTCTGTTACCATGTCAACCATAACCATGATTCTCCTCTCACATCTCAACGCAGATTTTCCACCTTGAATCAATGCATGCTCAGCAGTGAGAGGGACAAAAGGACAGAGGCATGGGAGGTTGGGGTGATGGAGGGATGGAGGGATGTAGAGTTGGTCAGAGGGAAGAGATGCTGTCAGTGGTTTTGGCAGTCATAAAAGCAATGATGCATATGGGACATTCTGACCTCAGACTATTTCTCTCTTGGATCTGTCAGCACTGCTCAGCAGTTCCAGTGCTCCCCTTTCTTGCCCTTTGTTGCCCCTGTCGTCTTTGTTTGGATACTGTATGTCTGTCTCCCTGTGTGTGTGTATGAGTCACAGCTCAAGCATTAGACCACAGATGGGGGGCTTTGGAAAGGTCTGCCAGGTGACCAGGGTGACCTGCTATTAACAGTAGCACAGAGAACAGGGTGGAGGATTGCCATTCAATTCTGAGTTCACGTTCCTAATAACGTGACACTGTCGTAACAGGATGGTGACAAGGACGGGCATTTACGATTCTTTTCCAATATGTTCGCTGACATTTTAAGTCCATTTTAGCAAAAATTGTTTGGCATTAAAGTTTCATTTGCTTAAACATTCCCGAGTATTTTATATTATTAAAAAGAACACATTTAGAGCAGCTTTAACAGTTCTTGTTATATTTTGATCTTACTGCAGATATTTGCCCTATTTGTCTTGGATGCAGATTGAACACCTGACAGCGCTGTGACCCAGAATAGGTGTGGATTATTAAAAAATTGTACTCGAACTCAGAAGACATCTACCAACCAGTACAACTGTTTTCTTTTGGCATAGTAATATTTGCTCTTTTGTGCTGTCATCCACTTTCGGGCAACTGGGATTCCTCAACAAGTCCTCACTGGTCACCAGTGCATCAAATGCTCTTTAGATCCAGACCTCCTCCACTAATGAAAAAAAGCTCTTTTTCTTTAATCACTGTCCCCCTATGGACTTGTATTGTTGTGTACTGTTGCCATTGGTAATTACAACATGTTTGTTTCTCTGTGTTTGTGGCTTTTATTAGCTGTCATCAAAAGGGAATGAAAGGAGAAAAGAGCCAACCAAAGATTTGTTTTGTATTGCCCAGATTTAGGGTCGTCATGCCATTTTCTTTTCCATTACATACTCTGCCCCTTGAAACATTTTGTGCCTTTATGTATAAACATCTAGAAGCCTAGTGCGTGAAAGTCAATTGTCTGACTCTCCTCTGTCGTCATCTGAGATGTTACGTGTTTATTGTTAGTATATTTCTGTGTAATGTGGCAAGACTATGACTGCCCTACACCTGACATCATTGTTGTGTTCCCTCGTAAGCACTTTAAAATCATGAGCAAACATGATGTTATTTGTACACGTTCACTGTGTTTGTCTACCCTGTAGTAGTCACAACTACCCTTCTCAAATGAACAAAAATCAGCTGCTTAATCGTTTTTTATTACATAAAATTCCCACAATTCTATACTAAAGAGGTTGATACAGATGTGTCCTCTCAAACACAAACAGACCCATTAACATTGGTTTTTAATTTCACTGAACCTATAATGATTTATGTTAGTTCATAATATTTTTCTGTGATTATGTGTAAAACTTTAACTCCTAGAATGTGATATATGGTGACAGATTCGGTCAACCATCAGGCACAGCATGGTTCTGTAATTGTTATTTACAGTCTGTGCCTAGATGGCAGTTTTAAAATAGTAAATGATAAATAAAATGTTTATATCGATAATTACTATGATATTGTACTATTGTGTACTTATTCACTCAGAAATATTGCATACAAAATCCCTTTGAGTTATAATTGAGCTTCGTTTTACGTTAAATTAGCCCTTAGATCATCCAGCTGCTTAATCGAACTGTCACATGATGTAACAGTTCTGATCATTAATAAACTCAGTGATTTCATTTTTTCTATCACATGGTGATTAAAACAAACTCATTCTCTGGATTATAATTATTATAATAAACTTTTCTGTAATGCTTTTTTGTTGACATTACAGTATAGGTAACTGAAGCCATTGCTCTTATTTTTTCTGTTTCCTCGTGTTCCTTATACCAACACACCCATCAGCCAGTACCGTTGTTCAGTTGATATTTTGATGGTTGAGGACTTTGGCATATATCTGTTTATATATGTATTCAAGATGTCCAGCAGGATGGCATTAGCCTGAGCCACCGTCGTCAAAGTGCAGGCCCGAGTCACGGTGTTAAAGCCGCCACTTTCCGTATGTCTGCCTGCTTTACAGCTTAACCCTGCTTAGATCTGCAACAGCCCAGGCAGCGTCAGTTAATTATTTTTTCTCTGCGTGCCAGCTCTTAAAAAGGCCAAAGCTTATGTGTCGCTGTGCAAAAGTGTTCCCATTTCAAACCACCCTTTAAAGAATAATCAAAAGAGGAAGCAGAGTATGATAAAAGTGTAACCATATCTCTACCTCTCTCTCAGTCTCTCACTCTCCTCCTCTTGATCCTGCTTTCAAAGTCTTTTTCTCTGTCTCGCCTTCTGTCTCACTTCCCATGAAAACTTGGAGACGGTTTCCAGGCCCGTGCAGTTATAGCCAAAGATCATACAAGTGCATATGCAAATTTTGATGGCGTGTGTCTTAATGTGTGCGTAACGTGTTAAGATATGCCAAACATATCTTACAGTATAACTTGCTCATGAAACCAGAGTGCTCATAGAGTATCCACCTCTCTAATAAGTGAGACTAAGAATAAGTAGAAGTAGTCTCTCTGACAGAAGTGTACACACATCCACACACAAAAGTATCTGGCAACACCTGCTGTCTGCCCCCTGGACCCTGCACCCCTTTGCTTTTCATTAACTGAGCTTGTAAATCAGTGGAGTTGTGGTAAAATGGAAAAACACAAAGCAATATTGTGGCTCACAGTGGTTGCTTGCACTCTTGCCGGCTACTGCTTACTCATCTAAAGGCTTCTGATTTTTATTTGATTTGTTTATTTATTTATGTATTATTTGGGACATTGTGTAGCTGGGACTGATCTCCAGTGCTTTTTAAAAAGACTTCAGTATTTAACTGACGAAACCTCAAAGTTGTAAAAGGTGTTTTTTGTTTTTCTGTTTCAGAAAATCACAGTAGTTTTAATTGGATGCTCAGAAATGTGTATATGTAATGTAATGTGTGTAATGTGCATTTTGACAGTTTAGCATGTGTGACTAAATGTACCTAGGTTTTTTTTCTTTTTTAAACCAAGGAAAGTATTGTTAACTATGTTCAGGCTTTTCCAGCAACACCCAGAGTGTTGCGCAATTTTTTTTTCTTCTATTCTTTCCATCACAGTCCAAGTTCTGTAATACTGGCACAAAACCTGAACTTTTGAGCACTCGGATAGGACAAGACAGGTGCTTGTTTACTGATCAAGTGAGGCGAAATTGGCTAACATGATTAATGCGTCCCTCTTTTTTCTGCCTTTTTTCAAGTTGGAGCTGCAGCCCTGCTGTGTGTTCCTCCCCAATGACAGCCTCCCTTCTCCAAGCACCATCATCTGTGGCGACATTCCCGGCACTGTGCGTAGCTGGTACCACAACCAGACCTCCATGCCTGGGACTCTGGTAGTTTGCCTGCCTCAGATTACTATCCTCAGTGCCGGGCATAAGTACATGGAACCACTACAGGAGCTCCCCTTTGTGGTCTTAAAGCCCATCTTGGAAGAAGGTAGGTTTTCATACCACATCTAATGAAATCTAAACTTTCATTAGAATTATTGAAATACTAGGGGACATGCACCCAGATACACAGTGAGAATAACCTGATGTCAAAAAGAGTGATTTCAAAGCTGAAATGAGAAACACTGGTGGTGATAGGTGCATAAGCTAAAATTGGAAATCTTGGAAACTCCCAGTTGGTGAGAAAAAAAATGTGACTTAACCACTTAAATAGCTCATGTAATTTTTATTAATAATTAAAATGTATGATTTCACAATAGTAATAGGCTATATAATGTCAATTCATCATCATTATAGTCTTTTCAACACTGAGCAAACCTTTGACCCACTGCTACTCATTTACCATGACAAAAGACAAACAAACTTAAGTAGCGCGACTTTGAGAGATAGATCGTGCACATGTGGTGTGCACACCTGGTGGAGTTGACACAAGCAACACTTAGATGGTTGAGCAATGTTTTCTCTTCAGGAGAAGAAAAAAGGGGGGCACACTTCTTTTCTCCAAACTTTTTAATGACATCAGCATTGGGCATGCAGATGTAAAAAACAGAGGAGAAAGAAAAACGACAGCAAAAACAGTGACATCAGCTGCCTTGTCAATGTTGCAGTGAAAATTAACAACCCATGCTTTTAGTAATTCATTCCTACTCTTTGAAATGGTCTTCATCCCTCATATTCAATGTTTGGGATCAAAGCAGCCTGCCTGCCAAGGGCGTATTGGTAAAAGTGCTCTTCGTGGCCCTGTGATATCGAACCTGCTCCTCTTCCCTTTAAGATGGTACTTCCAGGGTCACAAGTTAATTGGTTCAAGCACTCCCAGTGCTGCATGCTGTCTCAGGCTCATGGATTTAGTATAGGCCCTCAATTTTCACTGTGTTTGTGGATCTCACGTCTGCTTAATAGATGTGGTGTATTCAATTATCAATGAAATACTATTCAGTATTCCTTTTTCTCAGGTTTTCCATTTCACAATAGTAAAAGGCTATGTAATATCCAAGTTTTTCTCATGTACAGTAAAAATGTTTTTACTCAAGCCACACCACTGTCTGTTTCGTGGATCCCATATATGGTGGACAATTTAAATAAGTGGGTTCCTAAAGACATTGGGTATCTTAGAATCAGACTCTATCAAGATCTGGCAAAGCTGCCCTTGCTTTATTTTAACAAAAATGAAGAAAAATGAGAAGGAGAAGGCCCCCACGTTCCAGGTACCTCAGAACTCGGGAATGACATCACTCCTCAGTTAGCGCGTTCCAAGAAAAGCGAGGAAAAACAGGATTTGTTTTGGTTCTTAGCAAGCTAGAGCTATTCATGCATCACTAGCTATACAATACAATACTTGATTATGGGTGCTTAAAAACAGCGCTGCAGCACATTCATAGATAGAGCCCAGTCGGTGCTCTGCTTATTTAGTGAGTCACAAATACACAACAGTGGCAGGACAGATTGCAAGTTTTACAGTTTTACCTCTATTTACTTTCACTGCCGCCATCTTGGATTGTTAACTCGGGATGGGTGTGGGTGCTCCGACTTTCTGAGTGCGAAATCCAAGTTGAGGGGTTCCGGATTCAAATTCTCACTGGGAATTTGGAAATTCCGACTTCCAACTTATTCTGGAACACGTCATTCATTATACCGTGGAGTAAACTGAAAATAATAAAATAATACAAGCTCCTCATTTTTGTTATATATATTCATGCTGTTACCAATCCCAATTCCACGTGCAAAGTTTAAGTGGTACGATATACCAGCTGATGACCTCATGGTGAAGTGGTTTACACATTTATTTGGCAAGGTTGCTGGTTCAATTCCAACCGGAGCCATAAATCCTTTTTAGGGTTGTGTCAGGAAGAGCGTACAGCAAAAAAAACCTCTGCCAAATGAAACATACGGAACTACCCGCTGTGGCGAGCCCTCATGACCAGGGAACAGCAAAAAGTAGCTGCTTCTTCCTGTAAGAAGTCCAAGCTAGACCTTAGCTCATAGCTTATGATTCATACTAGTTTTAAACTACACAAATATTGAAAATAGACGTGGTTAGACTGAACAGACATTAGCAAATTTATTCTCAGCGAGTAAATCTAAGTGACAGATTCTCTCAAAAAGGGAACACAACCTTATTACCTCTAGAGACCAAAATACGTTGAATTCTGTGCTATGGTATGATGCTGTCATATGTAAAGGAGACGCGTGTATATTGGAAAAAACTGTTGTCTTTGTAGGAAGATGGTGTATTCATGTCTTATGGAGACCAATATGTACAAATCAGAAACACATAGTTAAATTGGCATAACAGAGAATCACATATTTTTACCAGACCATAGTGAGTGTGATGATCAGTCGTTCTACTTCTTGACCTTTTTCAAGATCTTTCTGAAATTCCTGGCTTGTGCTCTTTGCTCTCAAGTCACGTAATGTCTGTCATCCTTGCATCTCTTTGCCATTTGCAATATACGTACTTGTTCTTTCATTATTTATCACCTTTCATGTTTTCATATATCGTTTGTTTTTTCTTTATGTCTAACTCCAGGCGATGCCTTCCCATGGACGATCAGCCTGAGTCAGTTCAGCATATACACATTGCTGGGGCAGCAGCAAAGCCTGAGCCTATTGGAGCCTATGGGCTGCACTTCCACACTGGCTGTCACATCCCATAAGCTGCAGAGCTCTGCTGAAGGAAGGCACTCCTTTGTAGTGTGCCTCCATGTTGATCTACAGCCCGTCCACGTCAAGTGCTCCAACCCTCAGGTCAGTCAGACAGTCTTCGCATTCACAAAGTAGTCATTAGAATTACATGTATATTTATACAAATCATCCCCTTGTAAACTTTCCTGAAATATGAACGCACGAACCCTGGCAAGAAGATCCTGCCTCCGCATGATTTTCTGATATAGATTGAGTCCAGTAAACAAACTGCCTCATCTTCTGAACTCGTATAATTTTCATGAAAATGGAAGTGTAAACATGAGAGTGTTGCCTTGTTTGTTTTGGTAAAACATTTTGAGGTCTCAGTCAAGAAGGGTAAGGGATTGCAGTACTCATCATCATTGTTTTACAGCATGTTATTATGTTTTAGTGAGACTGTGATGAATACGGACGGGCTGGAAACGGAACATGTTTGTCTCCAAGTTAGGTCCCTGTGTTGTTTTTCATTTCTCTCATAGAATCACATCTACATGTACCATTACACATGTTTTGTTTTTTCACAATTGAATTAGCTGTATTGAATTAAGTTCCTCTGTAAACACTTAATTGGGTCAACCTTTTGAGCGGTCACACTGTTAAATGTCTTCGACCACAGTGATGAGCCATGGTGATATTGAGGGGAATTGGTACCAGAAACGAATTAAAGGCCTTAATCTGCTTGCGGTGAAAAGTTTCCCAGAGATGAGAAGAACTTTACTGAGGGAAAGGTTCTTTTCTTGCTTCTCTGTTCTCCCCGTCAAGTGTGCTGCTGGTGTATGGCAAAGCCGGGGGGGCTTATTGTGATTATATGATGAGTCATTATTAGTTTTTGGATGCCGTTATAAATTTTTTTTTTTTTTTAAATCGTAATTCCTCTGCTCTGTCGTCCCATCTGTTCACCTCCCTCTTTTTCTTCTCTCTTCTGTGTAAAATTTCTGTCTTGAGGGGGGTAATAAGCTAATGCAGTTTCAAGTCTTACTGCAGCTTTTTAAGAACTGCTGCCAGAGCAACCCCACCCTCTCCAGAACAAAAGAGACCTCACACTACTTGATCGTCTTTCTAATTAGCGTTGCCATCTGGGGAAATATATATGGGCTTGTCAGAATGCTGCACTGTTACTGTACAATAAGTACGGTGATTGTTGGATTTTGGGGGTAAAATTACATCTGCAGTTTTAAAAACAAATAAATTATCACAGCGCTGATTTTGAGATATTAATACATTTAAAGTAAACAAATAGAAGCAAAAAATTTGGCCACTTAAATTTCCCCACGGCTATTCGACTGCATGTTTGTGACATTAAGTCAGATTTTCCATTTCCATTACATGATGGATTACTTCATAGCACTAACAAAAGTATTTTTAGACAGTGTGGTGAAACAGTCGAGCCTTCAAGTAAACACCATGGTGCGTTTTCACAGGTAGAAACTAGTATCGTAGTCGTATTTTGTATTTTTTTATCTGTGACTGTGACAGTACACGTGAAGATGCAAATTTCCTAATAAATTTTGGATTGTGCAGATATATAGGTTCAACTACGTCCGCAAAAGTGTGAGCAATAAGAAATCAATACAGTCCATATGACACTTGTATGCCTTTCAGTCTGGACAGGAGGAGTTAAACGTCTCCATATTACTTCAACAAACTGACTGACTGGCTGTCTGAAAGTTGGGGTTACTAGTTGTGCTTTTACATTATCAGGACCACCTTGAAACGAGCGTACACACAGCAACTGTTTGCTTTAACCTTTGGCACATAACTGTACAGCATTTCAATGAACAGATATGCACACACATACACACACCTGTTCCCATGTACACAAGAGTTACCACACATACTCAACAATATGTCATTTTTGTGAAGTTTCTCTATAAACTGCTCCTAGATAAAAGGATACAAACACTCGCCATCTGCATGCTGTCCTGTCCCTCTCCATCTGTGTGTTTTTATGAATGAGTGTTGGAAGCCTCTGTTCAGTCTCCAGTTTGTACTACTGCACCCTAACAGGCCTCCTGATCTGCAGATGACAGGCCTTTGGAGAATCCAGGCCTCCAAATGTTCCCCAACTCATGAAATGTAGCATCTGTATTATAAGTTCATGCATGAACGTGCGTGCGTGTTTTTCGTGGCCCAACCTACCCGCTGTCCTAATAGCAGTAGCTGAGCTAAACTGTCTGACCCTGCTAAGCAGAAATATCAGCAGCAACAAGTTGATATAGGACAGGGTAAATGACAGAGGGAAGGTAGGAGATGAAGTATGAAGATCAATGATGAAAGGGTGGATGGAAAGGAGTTCAAGCTCTGCTTAAGTTTCATCAGAAAATTAAGGACAAGTCTTTATCCCAGATGCTAATACAGAGGTCACGTAACAACCCTGTCATTCATTTTCATGTTGATCTCACTGTGCACACATTTTCCCTTTTTTTTCCTTTGCTCAGCAGTCTTCAGTCTTTTCTTCCACATCTGCTACTGAGTGCAGTAGGCCTTGTTGTGCTTGATTGGAGTTCCAGGCCCCAAACTCTCAGAGAAGGGAGCACGGTGCAGTACCTCCCCTGCCGTCAGTGCAGTTTGGTTGGGTATGGCAAACAGCTGTTGGCCCTGTCCCTGGACAGCGGCTGAATCGGCGTAGCAGCTCTTCCTGGACATGTTTGAAATGGCGCAGCTGTAATGTATTGTGGTGCTTCTAATTTGATTTATGATTATTTGTGGAAGACCTCCCTGCAATGTGTGCGCTAACAGGAGAGCATGTGTGCGAGCGAGACTCTGAGAGTAAAAATGTGCTTGGAGTCTATTTCGTATGTGTGCTCATGTGCCTGTGCACCTTTAAGTTTAAGGGACCCTCAGTGGTGGGGGCTGCGGGCTTAGCTGGCTGCAGAAGCGAAGCATTTGAAATCCAGAAATTAGCTCACTGTGAAAGCGTGTTGCTTTTCTCCCTTCTTTCCTCCTAAAAAGCACCGAGTGAATGCATGAATAACCGAAAGCATCACATCACATTCCCCTGCTTTCGTCTCATGTTTTCCACTCTTTTTTTTTTTTTGGCTTTGTTGTTGTTTAAAGCTAAGGCTCTTTTCAATGTGAACACATGATAAATAGCTGAGAACACTTGACACAGAGCCTTCAGTTTTTCCTAATCGTGGTGAGTTTTTAGCAGGAAATTGATGACAGAATTTAACTTTCCTCTGAGGGTGTTTCTTTGGGAGTTTTGTTGTTATGGATAACAAATTGCACAGTGAAGCACATGTGTAAGCATGCTGCGCCTCGCAAAGTGTGACCCATCGAACAGAAACACCAACGCATAGGTTTTACATCATTTTGTGAAACGAGGCCTCTCTGAGTGACAAGTACAGAAGTATGTTAAGTCGGAGAGTGAAAGAATGAGAATGATAGAAGTCCATTTCTGGCTAATATTTCCTCTTTCTCTCTTTCCTTCTCTCTCAGCTTTTACTAGGTTTAGTGTCACATAACAGCAAAGCTGCCAAGCCAAATCATGGTAATGGCCTCAGAAGTCAGAACTACATGAAAACTCCCCAGTGCAGCTGTTTGAGTCAGACCTTGGCAAAAAAATATACATTTGAATTTGGTTTCGACTACTTGTGGTGTGTTAGGGTTATCTTTTAAGGCACTCAGATGGCACAGTATACTTTTCAGAGTATAGAAGCTAATTGGGAAACTGAATGATAACTATACATTAATATGTATTCTCGGTTTCCAAACAAGTGCTGTTAAACAAGGAGATGACGCAACATAGTGATAAACAGGCCTCACTTCCCATTCAAAATGAGAGTTTTTTTCCCCCCAAACAAAGAAACCAAAAATTGTTTCGCTGGTAGACTGTCTTTATAATTGTGTTCAACCATATTACAAAATACAAATCTAATCTGGGAACTAATATTCTCTGTTTACCACCTCTCTGCTCGGTTCACCCTCCAGGTTCAGCTGTTGTATGAGCTCTTCCTCAGCTGGGGCTCAACGTGGGCTCGTCTCCAGAGACATGGCATTTTGCGTCAGACCTCCAACATCCCAGATCCGCCTCCCGGTGCCGCTCCATCCTCCCCTGTACGCAGCAGCGCTGGCACGGCCCTTCCTGACACCAGCACCTGCAGTCCTTCTGCAGACTTTGGCTCCCCCACTGAGGTTGGAGTTTGTCACAGTTACACTTTTTATTATGTCAATTCAGAGTTTATATGACTTATGGGAATCATCTGCTCATCTACACTGTTTTTTTTTTTCATCCAGACAAACCTCTTTTCATAATCGTGGAGGGGAAAAAAACATGAAATAGTCCATTATTTCATTCACTCATTCATTCAGTTGAATGTCTGTCCATACACAGCACTGGCTTAGTCACTTATGAACTTTGCCTTTGTCAGAATCAGTGTTCCAGCTTTAACTTTGTGTTACTTTATTAATATGAGACCTACAGACAGCCTGCCAGCACTCATCTTTTCTCAGCTAGCCGCTGTGAGTCATGCAGTAAGAAATGCTATTTAAGCCATTGTTGTGTACATAATTCTGGTGCTGATTTACAATTTTAAGTGCAAATATTGTTATTTTATTGTTATGAGTAGCTGAGTCAGTCTTAACACATGTGATTTGTCAAAAAAAAAAAAATGTTTTGTTTCGAGAAAGATTTTAGAGGTGGAAAAATATAAATCACTGCTTGTGTTTCTTACATTATTTTTTCTTACTCGATGAGGTTTCATACTCCAGGCTAGGCAGAGAGTGCTCTTTGATTCGTTTAAGCTCAGCCTTGATTGAGGGTAAACTTGGGGAAAATAGTTACCTGTAGTTACGTTTTTCACTCAGATTAAATATCAAACCCAGACAGAAGTTTGAAATGTAGCAGTGCATATGCATGTGCAATAAGGAAGGCTAATATTAAAGTCATATTTTCTTAGGGAGTAGCCTCAAATATTATTTTTTTCCCTTTTGTCCCTAGATGGTTGTGTTATTCCAGCCTTAGCTAATGCGGCAGGAGTTTTTCCTGCTGTCTAACACTGTTGCAGCAGCAATCAGTGCTGGGGATCCATGGCCTTGGGGCCACCAGGACACTGGATAATATGTCTATGTGTGTTTTTGTGAAGCATAAATATAGCATTTATAAAGATGATAGTGAGTGCTGGTGGAAACTGGTCTAGGATATAATAGTGTTCGACCAGCAGCTCCCTGTCACCACTGTGGGGCCCCAGGGATCGCAATACAACCACCGTACTGGCCTAAGAGGCAATAGCGTGTACATGCTTATGAAAAAAAAGTGTTTCATATGTCAGTGTGCATCTGCGTCTACATTTGTTTCCTTGCTATCGACATGTGGGTGTTCTTGCGTCATTTGTGGAACTTGGAGAAGTGGCAGCAGTTCAGTAGAGCTGTGAAGACCCTGGTATAGTGCCTCTATAGCAAGGCCACGGTGGCCCCTGACAGCCCACTTGTCACTGTTTACCTAAGTACAAACACTGGTAGAAGTGTTTAGTCCTCTGGGAGGCCGGGTGATTGAGCAAGAATGTAGGAGCTGTTTTGATAAGTCTCAGCAGTAGTGGCGGCAGTCTCTCCCCAACACCCCACCCTTTCTTTCTCTAGCTACATTCACATTACACCCATAAAAACCTCTGCCCTACTGTCCTCTCAGATATTTTCTTCCCCCTTTGTGTAAAAATATAAAGCATTCTATTCATACTTCCGTATTTTGTGAACAAGTGTTCTACTAGTATTTATTAATTTACACAGCATAGTATTTATTAAACAGATGTTCCGCTTTTAGCCGTTTTATTGTTTCACCACACTCTTCTGTTCATCGTACCTTTTAGCTCTCTTTACTCTGATGATGATTTCAATCTATTCAGATTTTTTTTACAACTTTTGTCACTAACTTGTGTGGCTCACCTGACCACCAGTAGTTTACCTGCACTGTTAAAGAGCGATGATTCTCTAATAATGAATCGCTACATTAAGGCAACAGTGTTACATTTTCCAAGTGGGTAACTTCTGCAAAGTTTTGCTGGAGTGGTTTGGTAGAAAGTAAATAGTTCCTACATAAAACTGGTGAAAACAAGGTTTAAAGGTTTAACCAATTACTGATTTCTGGAAACACTGCCACTGTGTTTTTAGCATTATTTGGTACTTTGAGCACCATGAGGCAAGTGGCATCTGGTTCCAGTACACTGAAGAGAAGGCAGACATTTCTACCATTAACAGACCTGTCCCATTAGCAGTCAAAGATCCAGGTTCTCTTCTTTTGCTTTCTCCATGTCTGTAATTACTTGTCATCCTATTATATGTACCCCCCATTTAAGCATTCTGGTCTCCCACTTCTTATTTTTTACTGCTTCTCTATCTAAAGTGGTATCATGCAGCATTCTTATTTCTTTCTGTACTATTTTCAGTCTAAAAGTTTCCTTTCCCTCTCCTCCAAATTATCCTTCCACCTGTGCCTGAGCCATTCTCTTTTTAATTCTTTTTTTTTTTTCATAATCATCCTTTTCCTTCTTCTTCCTTTGACACTTCCCAGCCTGCTGTTGTCTTCCAATGTTTGGGTCTCTCTGATGAGCAAAGACAAACTCTGCAGAGAAAATAAACCCGGATCCTCAGCCCGTTTATAGCACAGAGGCCCAGGAATTAAATTGTATACTTTACAACTTGGCTTGCGGAGGTGTGGGAAAATACTTCTCTCTTAGAAAGTGTGTGATTGTTTGGGGCCCTGATCTGGCAGTTCAGGGACGTAGTAGAGCCCACCTCCACCAGAACCACACCAAGACCTCACTTTGATAAGAGACTTGAAAAAAAAGTTCAACTTTTACCTTAGCTTTTTTTGTTTGTTTGTTTTTTTAAAATAAATATCCTTTTTATTTTTTTATTTCCTTTTTTACCCTTTAAAAAAAGAGAATTTTTAAATATGTGTTGTATAGTTATAGTCTAACTTTTTTTGCCCTTGTTTAAAAATTACAGTACCTGTACTCTAAATCTGACTTCCATGTTTTACAATATATAGACAGAACTTTTTTTCCATGCAATTCAACATGGTAGAAAAGAATGACATTGAAATGCTCATAATTACTTGTTACTTGTGACTGTTGTGGTTTCCACGAGAAAAAGCTTTCTAAAGATGACAGCAGCAGTTCTGGTCTGGAGGCTTTAAGCAGTCGAGTGTCCAATGCTCCAACATAACCACGCTGCAGTACATGGTGGTTGGTTCCCACAGCGCCAGCAACTGGCTCCTGTTTCCACACATGATGTTACAGAGACTAATCCTACCAAATGGTTAGAACTGTAAACTAAACAATCCTAACCACACACACACAGACACACAGACGCACACACACACATAGAGAGAGAGCCATATTTTGACTTCATCTCAACAATAATTAGTCCCCAAATGGCAGTTCACACCGGAATATCTCTCATTGAGACTGACTGAACACCATTACTGCTAGTCTCATATTACTCACTGCCAATCAGCGATATTACACACTCAGAAAGACGGACGCACATTCACATATGTGCACACATTTGTGGAACTTGACAGACTAGTTCAGTGAAGACACTTAATGACACTTTTAGAGTCATTATTTAAGTAAATTAAACACAAAGAGATTTAGTGTAGTTAGCACTGTGGCATTTATGTAATAATGATGGTATTTAAGTTCCCTATTTTCAATGGGTTTCATTGTTTATTTAGTTACATATGTGTATGTATAGCTACTTTATTCAAGGTAGGAATTAAATCCTCATCTCCTTAGATAAGTTCACGCCTGTGATTTGGTGCTTTCCTTTTCTTACACTGTGAACTAGTGTGAAGCACATGCTTCTCATCAGTTACTAGTGGTCCCCATACACTGTGACGTTGCATCTATTTTTGAATCGGCATAATCCTTAATTTATTTATATTATTGTCATCCGTTGTTATCATGCTCTGCTGTCAACCAGCCTTAACTGTGTGATTAAATTAAATTTGCAAATTAGTGTCAGGCCCTCATCCCTCCCCCCAGCTGTGGAAAGAGGACATAGTTTCCTCATCTGGATCCTCTTTACAACACTGTAATCAGCATAGCAGCTGTGGGGTTTCTAATTGAGATGGTTGATAACCTCCTCACCAAACAGAGCCACGGTTGATAACCATGACACAATCTGTCATTACCACACTGCGATGGGAGAAGCTGCGGAAAAAATGAAACTCCTAATTGCAATATTGTTTGTTTGCAGGCTTTTCACTTTCCAAGCGAGCCGCACAGATACTGTACACGTTTGGAAAACATATTTACCAGGAAGAGACTGAGAAATAAAAATGTCCCCAGTGCTGTCATCTTCGTTGCATTGCCAAATCCCCAGTAATGAGTTGAGAGCTCACAGAAGGCATCCTGCTCCACCGCATCCTGCTTGCTTCTCAGCCCACCATTCCCGCCCCCACCTCCGGTCTTCTCTTCCCATTCTCTCCCAGGCTGCAAGACGTGTGTGTCCTGGCGCACTTGAGTGAAAGGAGGCCATGTGGGTGCTGGTGGCTTACTTTGGGGTTAACACCGGTGACAGCTTTGCACAATGCACCCCCCCACTCACCCACCCCACGACATACACACGTTTCTCTGTTCTACGTGGGGTTCTGCTCACCAGACACTGATGTCATCTATGCACTGAAAGGCTCAATATTTGGTGGTTGCTTTGTTATGCCTACATGCACAGCGACAACACTTTCAAACATACACATTCACCAAACACATGGATGAACACATGCACTCAAGCAGACAGTCCTCGATGATGACACAAACATAGAAATTTTAAGTTAAATGTTCGTTGTGTTTTTTCTTATTATTATTTGGTTGTGTTTAGTTGTTATATCTTTTAGCAAACTATGTAGTATCAGTGGTTAAAATGTGCTTTGTAATTGGCTAATTGACATTTTAAGTGACAGGCATTTCTCTCCTTATCTGTACTAGATTTATTGGGCAAATATCTGAATTCAGTATTAATGTGTGAACATTATGGTCCTCGAGCTTGCAATGGTGCAAGTTTGTTGGCTGGTTACCATTTTACTTTATCCAACAAAACCGTTCTGCTTTGGCTCTCTAGGGCGACTCGGTGACTGCTGGAGACGATGGTCCATTTGCAGACACGGTGACGCTGGAGCAGAAAACTAGCAGCATTGGTGGAACCAGTGGGAAGGTCAGCCTTTGGATGCAGTGGATGTTGCCCAAGGTCACAGTTAAACTGTTTGCTCCTGATCCCACTGCCAAAAAGACAGGTACCTGACCTTAACACCATTGTCACTGCTGTTTCTCTGCTGAATATTGCAAACTTTAGGCGTTAAGTTAATGATTTTTTGCTCTAAACACATGATATGTGTTATATGTCTGTCTGTGTGTGTGTTAAATAGCTGAAAAAGAACCGCGTTAGCATTAGCAGTAACAGCACCACATCCAACTACACGAAAACATGTTTAGTAACTGTTATCGAAATTGTCTGTGAAGGTTCTCAGTCATCCAGTTCATCGTAGTCTAAAAAGCTTGGAAAGAAAAGCGTCTGGACTTATTGAAGTTTCTTGAAGACGTTTCATCTCTCAGCCGAGAAGCTTCTTCAGTTCATCCCAAAGACACTTAACAACGTAGTATATGCTGTACAGTGTAGCAAGGAATGCTCAGACCTCTACAATGGAGAGACCAAACAGCCACTTCATAAATGCACAACGTATAAGACCCACCTCAACAAGACTCGGCGGTTCATCTGCATCTGAAGGACCATGGTCACTCTTTCGAGGATGCCAATGTTCACATTTTGGACAGAGAAGACAGATTTTTTGAAAGACGAGTGAAAGAAGCCATCTCTGTCCACTGTGAACGACCATCTTTGAACAGAGGCGGTGGCTTACGACACCAACTGTCTGCCATCTATAATCCAGTTTTGAGATCCCTTCCCAGACGCCTTAACGCCCACTCACATCCTGGGCCATTTGACCTTAGTAAATCACATGATAGAGTGGGGCTAGACTTCACCATTGGGTTCACCCGAAACGTTGGCTAATTGTGACCCACACCCGTTTTCACACCTTGGCTCATGTGATTAGGATCAATAGGGGGTCCATGACCCTCTTTGGGACACTCCCATAGGGCCTCTCCACCAATTGCTCTTAGAACTGAATAAGCTTCTCAGATGAGAGTTGAAACGTCTTCAGGCAACTTAAACAAGTCCAGACGCTTTTCTTTCCAAGCTCCTTAGACTATTTTGCTAAAGATTAATTTTAGCTGTCAGTACAATAGTATTTTCAACCAGACACCAAATATTACTTGGTGTCACAGAATTGTCGCATCTTTATAAATAACAATAGTCTGAAATTTCCTTAGCCCAACCTCATTGATTTCCAGTGGGGTTGAATTGGATTTTTCCTAACCAATCACAAAGTTCTTAGTCCATCTACTATATAAAAGCTGTTTGACTTCCTTCCCCCACCTTTTAAGAAACTTGATTTTGATTTGCTGCTCCATGTAAACAGAAAGTGGTGGTCCTTCTATGCTCACAGTCAGAGCTTGTTGCCTGAGATGACTGTATTAAGGATATCTGCTCTCATTGACATCATACATATCTCAGTCTAGAAAAACGGTGCGTTTGTAACAGCCTGAAGCCTGAGCGTTAGGGATTATTTGTATGATGCTGACCTTATTATCTAAAACGTGAAGGAAAGAAACGGCAAAACATAATAGCACCACTTCAAAATCTGCAAATACTAAAATATTTCTCTTAGGACTGGAAAACTAATCCAAAATATGCAATTAAAAGTAATTTCATGTTACATTTGTATAAATCACACATATCTCACGATAGACGGTCAAGTCCTGCAAGCAGGTATGACTTATTTGTGGTGTCAAATAATTACTAAAAGCCATCTGTGAAATCTTCTAAAATGACAGATTGAGATTTATGCACTAAAACTTACATGACTTGGATGACAAAGGGCTTTATGATTCCCATACATCATAACAGATCCTTATGGTCCTTCATTGTTCAGCTGCCAGAACCTGCAGGGTTTCACTCTGAAGAGCTTGTGGCATGGGTGCTATCACTTTCTCTTGGCCTTGTCTGCATCTGGGAAAGAAGTGACACACGATTATATTCTGCCACAGTGCAGAAGATTAGTCTGTGGAACAAAAGTGAACACAAAGGCTCAGTTGGAAAAATCGTAATGTAGGACTGAAATTACATGGAACGTTTAGGTGGATTCAGATTAATAGTCTCGCCTGTATAGGGTGTTTTACTATGTGTACCTGAAAAATGGAAAGAATTATACCCTGACGTAAACTGTAAATGCGTTAATTGTTCTCTGAAAGCAGAGGTTTATTGCTAAAACGTACGGGCCAACGAAATGTGAAACTTAAGTCGATGAAGTTGACCTTATTTATTTTTCAGACGCTCCCAGTTTGCTATTTCAACCTTTACTTCATTAGATGGTTCTTCCGATAGCCACTTTTTTCAAGGACACGGCAAACTTTGAGCTAAGACATTAAGTATGCCTTAAATTGGAGCGCCGTGTGTCTGCAGTTATTTTTACTCCTGGCACATATGGATCTTCAGATTGCTCTGAGAGGCCTGTTGGCTTTGGCCTTCTCAGAAAATGAGCTCACTTTTCTGCAGTATTTTCAAGGCACACTGGAGAAGGAGGAGGTCGATTAAGAGTGTGTCCCCCTCGCCTCCTTTTCAAACTTTTCAAAAGAAGGAAAAGTGTTAGGTATCTGTCAGGTTAGGACTCTAGGACATGCACATGAAAAATCTCGTAGAGCTGCTCATTTGTAGCTTGACATCCATTGAAAGCAGAAGAACTCAGGGCAGAAAAGACAAAAGGGAGGACACTTTATCCAGTCCCCAGCAAGAGTCTTTGTACCAGGAGAAAATGCTAAAGGTTAAATTACCTCAAAACCAAGAGCATATTTCTGCTGTAATTTCTCTCTTCAGTTCCACGGTCCCAGATATAAAAGACTACCCTGTCTTTTATAGCTTGATAAAATATTACCCCGCTATAATCTCAGGTAGCCTGAATTTGTCTTTGTAGTAGAGAAGACCTCATCGCCTCAATCCAAACTTCCATGTGATCTTCAGAAACAGAGCCAGCAAAGCACAAATAAAATATTCATTGTTAAAATTAACTCTAATGAGTTTAGGGAGGGAAATGACACAGTGAGTAACATGGACTTAAAAACACTAGAACATTAGTCTAATTGCTCTAATCAACATAGTTTCCAGCAACAGACAGCAAAAAAAAGCTCATATAAACCCATTGCACTCTACCTGCTCAGACCCAAACAGCAAGCAGACACAGTTAGTGAAGAATTTAGCAGCTAAACACGGAGGTATTTTCCTTGGAGTTGATATTGTTATTCAGTGCTGTTTAATGTTGCTTTATATCTGCTGGATGTGTTCTTAAGCAACTCTTTGTTGCAACCCAAGGCCTGTTTTTGCTTAACTAAAGCTAAACTTTTTATTTTTTATTTTTTAAGCTGAAATAACAAAAACTAAGTAAAACAGTACTGTGTTCTTAAGAAAGCTAATTAAAATTAAATGTATGTATAGACAATGACTTTAGTCTTAGTCTCGGTCAATTTGGTCAGAACAACAAAACCATCCTGAGGAGGCTTTAGTGAATACCTTTAGTGCAACTGCGACCTCATTTTTAATGTAATCTATGTTTTCAGACAATTAAATTGTTCCCCTGAAAAATACACTACATGGGCAAAAGTACAGGGCCACACTTCTTAATCTTTGAATTCAGGTCTTTTCAGTCCCATGGCTGCAGGTGTATAAACTCAGTCACCTAGCCATGCAATGTGCCTTTACAAACTTTTTTTAAAGAATGGATCATTCTACAGAGTTCATGAAATTTGAGTGTGGTACTGTAATATATTGTGTAAATGCAGTGGCAGACCACGTAGAGTTACAGAGTCACTGAGTGCTAAAGCATACAGGGAATAAAAGACTCTGGTGTCACTGTAATTGCAGAGATCCTATCCTCCTCTGGTATTAACATCAGCATAAAACTGTGTGCCGGGAGCTTCAAGGCATGGGTTTCCATTGCTGAAACAGGCAAAATCTTTCTGGAAACTAAGCTGAATTGCAAGCAAAAATTAAAAAAAAAAAAAAGTATAAAACTTAAACCAAAAAACTAATTTGCTAGGTTAATTTTAAGATCCACCAGTTTTTTGAAGTCCTTACACTGTAATTCAAAAAAGATACAGTTGTGAGACATATAATTGTGTCATTCCTTTAACAATTTATGTTAAATTCACTTGTTAATCCATCAAAGCAGCAAATAACCAGACCAAAACCCCAGAGCTTGCTAGCCTTTTAACCTTGACAAAATAGCCAAAAAAGCTCCTATAAAACCACTGTACACCACATCTTCAGCACCAAATAAAACATATCACATCTCCCACAACAATGTGGGAAAATGTCTTATGAACCTGATGAAACCAGTGTTGCACATTTTAAATCTTATTTCAGGAAGATAAGAGGGCTACAATTCCAAGAGCCCATTAGCCAAAGAAAACAGCGTCCTGCGAAGCATCCACTGAAAAATGTGGTGACGGCAGCTTTGTGTTATGAAACCTTTACTGTGTAAACATTGTCACAGTATGGAGAGTGAAATGAAAGGCTCCAGATATGGAAATATTTTCAGCTGAAAGTCTAACCTGTGTTGCACAAAGCCAACTTATCTGAGGACCGCCCGAAGGAAAGAAGTACCTTATTAAGCAATTTTCACGTCATGCCAGCAAAATTAGATTGTACCTGAAGTCTTTTAGAAATAAAAATGTAAGATAATTCTTAAATAAAGGTGCACTAAGTTAACTAAAATCTTTCCAACCAAAAAAAGAGTCAATGCAAGAAGTATCTGTAAGAACTGTGTTATTATTTGGTGCTTCTGCTTAGCCTAGAAATCGTAGAAGTCATCATTTAGTGAGCTGGTCTTAGAATTTGGTCCACAATGAACTTTCTCAACAACTACATGTCAAATCTCTACGAAATTTGGGTTGGATATGAAATGTCTCCAGGGGGTTGTTTGTTATGATTTTGGTAATTGGTATAATCAAGTTTAGGTTCCCCGTAGGCCATGGACAAGCATCTCAAGGTGTAATGACCACATTTCCACAAATACTGGGAATAATAGTAGAAGCCAAAAATCGAATTTTCTGGCTGATGTGAAATTTACTGAGTTAATTAATTCTTCACGTTCCTCAGAGGATAAACACTTTCCAGTTTGGATGTGTTTTTGATGTCCCAAGACGAGATATTTATCTCTAGCAGCACGTATGATTTAAAACTCCAAACAATACAACAAGTGATTGATTAAACCACTCAGTAGTTGTTCTTCAACTTTTTGGTGTTGATTTAGGCAACATCTGTTTTGCTGTAGGTGTTGAAGATTGGATTAATGAAGAAAAGTAATGCGGTTTGCTTTCTGCATGGGCTGCTTTTCACAAAGACTGCTTGAAAACGGCTCTTGTCTGGTATAATTCTGATATTAGCTGGCATGGTGAAAACAGTTTTGGCAGTCACTGTCTGAGCTTTCACAACAAAGGTATAAATCTAATATTTTTAGCCCCTTTACTATAGATTATGTCTAAAAGATGGATGTAGCCATGATGACTTCATCAAAGGACTGGATAAGTGTGTGTTTTTTTAAGGTAGAGATGACCATATTTTGTTGCTGGCAGTACCTGCTAATTAGTGCAAAATTCGAGCACATACTATTTGGGTGGTCTCTACTTCAAAGCACACTATATTAATTCAATTAAAAAGGCTTCAAAAGGCCCCAGCACCACAAACACAGGCTGAGAGTTGTAGGTACAACTGTTAATCAAAGTGGTCCATATCCTTATCTAACAAAAATAGAGGCCTTAAAAACATTCAGACTGGTGAGTTATAAGTTACTCACTAAAGTATTCTTAATGAAGCAGGAAACTACCCCAAACCTGCCTGTAAACCTGATTATTTCTGCTCTAAAGTTGGGCATTTTAACCTGGTAGTTTATGGGAACGGACTCATTTTTAGAGGCAGCCTCAAGGAGGAATTGCAGTTTTTGACATTTATGCATTGGATTCATTTTTCAGCCCTGAGGTTTCTGCTTGTCCTTTACTGGCTCTTTAAATATGAGTAATCATCCTGTTACTCAACTCAGATTGTGGTAAAAGGAGGATTACAAAACAACATTTTCAAACTTTTGTACAAATCTGTTAGTAAGAACATATTTTATGCGTAGCAGAGCATACACTGTGGTGGAACAACGGTTTGATGAAAATACACTGGTGTCAGCGACTGTCCACAGCATCTGCTCTCTCTTGTGTCCCCTCTGCAGTGCAGTGAGTCAGACTTTGAGTTTGGCACAGAGTGTCTCCATCTGGCTCTGCAGTACTGTGGCACCAATGCCAAGCTCATCGAGGGTCCGCCAACACTGTGGAAGGTGAGCTCACCAGGGGCCTGCTTTGGGTTTGGGATCGAGGATTTTGTGACATTTTGGCTAGCACAACTGCACGCCACTGATTTATCAAATGAGTGAAGATAAATCATGAATTGAAAGTTTGTGGGTGCTGGCAAAAAAAGAAACACTAATAAATTGACTGTGACATCCAGGATAAGCATATAGAAATTAGGCTAACTACTGTATTAACATTTTCTTCTCAGTTTTCTGTGTGATCCATTCTTAATGACGCGTGGTTTTTTAGTTAGACGTAATGTTAACTTGATATGAAGACAATTTGGTTTTACGTGCTGAAGGCTCTACTCCATTATAACAGGTTGAATTTACTTTGTGGTGCTCAAAGCAGCACAATTTATCTTTCAGGAACAGTGACTCACTGAGTCAGAGTTACGATGGATAGCTAACCTTTTTTTTTTTTTTTTTTTACCCGATCC
>VUQG01011698.1:2692-17258 GCA_015106755.1 Etia nguti
ACAAACAAAAAAAAAATAGAAAAAAAAAAAATATATATATATTTTTTATATATATATATATATATATATATATATATATATATATATATATGTGTGTGTGTGTGTGTGTGTGCTGTTGTTTTCAAGGATGTGTGTTGAATAAATATTCCCCTTAAAAGGGGACACCCTTTTCCAAAATATGTTCCTTTCTGTATTAATAGTTGTGTGTGTGGCACAGACTGTCCATGGTATGTGGCAGAGCCCTTGAGGTGAATGGGCGGGGATTATACGGTTTAAGCCAATCAGAGGCGCCGCGCTCTTCTTTTCTCAAATCTTATTGGTTAGAATCTGGCTGTGTATCATGCCAATGTTGCCTGGCTTTCTAATGGTTAGCTGGTAGCTAACGGTAATGCTGGCAATTTCCGCCCGTTTCTCCATAATATTACCTCATTACATCTCCAAATACTAAAAAAAAACTGTCTGCAGTTGGCTATTCGGCTGTTAACGGTAAGTGTATCTCACACTGTGGCCAACCAGCTGTTATTCACCTGTTAATAATAGTAATCTAGCACATAGTCAAGATGAAAATACTTGATGCCTTCGTTAGCTAACAGTAATAGAGCTAGCTGAAATAAAGGGCAAAAACGATGCCCAGTGCTCAGTTTTCTTTTACCTGGTTAAATTTTATGAAGCGAGACTTATAATTATCCCTGCTAGCCTAGCAGGTTAGCCCACGTAAGCGCACCCATAAGCTACTGTTGCTGTGTTTTGTTTTCCTGGCAACTGACTAGCTGTGGCTCTTGTTTGCCATCCCTTTTTGTGCTGCACATTATTAAGCGGTGATTATAGGTGGTGTCTTAAAATTAAGTTTCCCCTGATGGAAAAGGTGACCCATTGATGTGCTGTTGTAGATAAACGGCTTTAAAAATGATAATAGTAGTGTGGTTGTAAAGGAGTAACATTTACCTGAGCTGGAAGAAGGTATTCTCAAATAATGATGATGAATGTACTTAACTGGGAAAAATATATTTGTTCTGGCTTATTTAGCTCCAGTTTGTGTAATGAGACTACAAAAAAAATAAGCACAGGATGGAGCTCCTATTATACGGTTTCTCTGTCTTATTAGTGCATCTATACTTTGTTCATTAATTGTTCCTCCATTGCAGGGTGCTTCACTGTTTCCGAGATGATGATGAATGGAAACTCTCCTTCAGGTGTGTGGAGATGACCTACCACCCTTTTGGGAATGGTCAGAATGGGGCCAGATGTGCCCCTTCTTAATGAGTACAAGCAGGAGTTCTTCTGGAAGCGCTTCCCCCAAACTGTGTTGGGGGGTCCACGCTTCAAGTTGGGCTACTGTGCCCCACCTTATGTATATGTCAATCAAGCAGTCTTGTTCTTGACACCATGGCTTTTTGGGGGCATTGGGACCCTGCTCAGTCAGTTGCAGCTGCTTCAGGAGCTCCATGCTGCCGTGCTCTCTGGTATGCTTATGTGCGGGGCTGCGGCGTCTGTCCAGGCCCTGGCGCTGTATGCTGCTCGGAGGAGCGGCACAGTGGAGAGACTTGGTGCATCCAACATCCTTGTTGATGAAGAAGAAGTGGAATTTACCCACTGTGTCAGCACAGAGACGGTTCGATTCATTGCTCCTGGAAAGCGTTTTGGGCTTAATGTGGTGCTGCATACAGTGCTAGCTGGGGTGCTCTGTGGCTTTGGGACATGGTATGTGTTCCTTGGCAGACTCACTGCTCTTTATGGCAGTATTGGTGCATCCCTGGTGGTCTTCGTCCTGAGTTGGGTGACGCTGTGTATAGCTGAATATTCTCTCATTGTAAATACGGCTACAGAGACGGCTACTTTTCAAGCACAGGACACTTACGAGATAACCCCACTCACGCGGCCTCTCTACATTTTTATTTTCATCGCCGTGGATTTGGCTGATAGGTGAGTGACAAAATTAATAATTTTATTAAAGTACTGTATGTTTTCTGTCATAATAATTCTAACATCTTGCTGTGATTATAGGTACTCTGATGCCCTCCCTGAGCTCCACCTGGCCAGCCAGGTTCTCCATGTGCTGTTCCTCTTTCTACCTCTGCTGTGGGCGTTTGGTATCCTGCCTCCCCTGGATGCTCTTCTCCTCTGGGGCATGGAGCAGACTCTTGTGTTTGGCTTAGGAGGCTCACCCATGTCCAGCAACCTCAGGTACCAGTGAAATGATTAGCTGTCATCAAACTAAAAGTGAAAAATTCTATCATTTTTTTCACTTTTGAAACTTTTGTAATATTGTAAAAAAGCCATGTGGATCATTTCTATATCCTGAGATTAAAATGGACAAACTCTGTTTAGCATTTTCAATAATGTAGGATGGCGTATGTATTTGTGCTGAGGGTTGGTGTGACAATAAAAGATGCTAAGAACAGGATGAAATGGAGGCAGGTCATCTGCTGTTTTGACCTCTGAAGGGAGCATCTGAAAGAAAAAGAAGCAAAACAAAATAAATTATAGTAGCTCAATAGGTAAAAACTAAATAAAATTTCTAAATTGCCCATAGGTGAGTGTGAAAAGGCTGTCTGTCTGTCTGTGTTAGCCCTATATGAGATTGGCAATCTGTCCAGGGTGTGCCACGCCTCTCTCGTTATGGTAGCTAGGATAGGCTTCAGCCGCCCCCACAATCCTGATAAGGATAAGCGAAAGAGAATGGACGGATGGATGAATCAGATTAAATGGTTCCACTGGCAGTGTTTTATTACCCTGTTTATCATCAGCCCTAATTTTTGTGTGTGTGTGTGTGTGTGTGTGTGTGTGTGTGTACTGTCTCACAGGCTGCTGTTGATGTTTGGTGTATCCGCTGGCGTAGCTGTATGTAATTACTTCATCCCATCAACACTTGGTGTGGTTCTCCTCTCCACTGCTATGGGATTTCTCTTGAGCCTGGATCTCAGCCAGGTTGGCACACTCTGCAGAGGTTCCAGGTCAGCCTTTGGGGACCGCGAATTGCTCAGAGGGGGGCCATCACCTCCTCCTCCAACTTCCTTTGGCTGGAATCTAGGCTCCAGGGAAGTACTGCTATATTTGAGCTTGCTACTGGTGGCAATGGCAGAGGCAGGGGTTTTGCATCACTTCATCGGATCAGCTCAGTCCCGCAGCCTGATTACAGGACCCCAGGCTCCTGTCAGTTACCTCCTCCTCATACTGTTCTGCCTCTGCTGGGCTCTCAGAGAGATCCAGGGGGCCTATGTATTTGGAGGGGTGTTCCTCAATCCCCTGTACCCTAAAGGGATGTCCAATGTGCAAATTTTTAAACAGAGGAACAGAGGACTGTACATTGCTGCTGCAATCAGAAGAGTCCTTATTTACCTGGGTGAGGTTTTGAGGTTTTTATAACATATATTGGAAGTCAGCTTTTGTCCAGTGTTAACAGTTTTCTCAAGTGTGAGAATAACTGTATGTGAATGTGTTTAATCTGTGTGTGTTTTACTTCACAGTGTTTCCATTTGCAATGATTGCTTTCCTGGCTATGGATAAGTCTCTCCAGCTGCTCCACACGGTTTCCCTGAGTGTGGGATTTACTCGAGCCTTCAGAGTGGTATACTAACATTTATGCTTGCTCACAGTCAAAATAATAAAAACTTGTAAAGCAATTTTGGGGAGATTTTAAACTGGGCAACAACCTAAATAACAGATCTTTGTCGAAAGAAGACTGAAAAGTGTGGCATTGGAAAAAAACGGTCCTCTTGACATTTATTTATCCTTTCCTTTTATCAAAATGAAAATAAAAATGTATTAATCAGTGAGCCCCTCTTGCTTGATTTTAACAGTTGCTCTTTATTATTGTTGTTGTGCAGGGATGGCAGAGTTCAGAAGATGCTCTGCTCCAAATGGTGGTGGTGATCTTGGTGCGGCTTGCAGCTGGAAACAATGTGCTGCCAGGGTGGGATGACTTGGGAACTGGAGTTCAGCTTCTTCTGGTGAGGTCAAAGTTTTCACCCACCATAAATTCTTCAGTGCCAGCATTAAAATCTGACCCTTAAATATAAAACAGTGAAACATGTCACAATTATTTGTGCTCTGACCAGAACAAATAACTCTTTACTCTACAGATTGCAGTATCTTGGTATTTTTCCACTTGCCCTGAATTGAATAAATCAGGATGGCTTGTTTTGTTGATTGTTGATATTGAGAAGAAAATAGCATTGGAGATAAGTGATAGAAACAGCAGCTTCCAAATGCAAAGGCCTCATTTCAAATTAGCTCTCAACATGTTACTAGCTTTGTTAATGAATGGCCAAGCAGGGTATTTTGGACATCTTTTCCCCCAACAGTGTTATCTACCTTCTCCTGGAGGATTAAGAAGATACACTACCAGGCTATATATATCCATAGCTCTGGTAAGTTCTGAGTTTTCCCTATGGTCTGCATCTTGCAAAGTGCTTAGTGTGCCTGGAAAACCTCAAAAGCAAGACACTCAGGAGGGATCCTGATCATATGCACAAACAGTTTTTAAGTTCCCCTAAAGACTCACCTTTAACACAGTGGTAGGGTTTGTGTGTCCTGCTGACCCTAGACCCTAGGAGCTGTGTTGTCAGGGGCAGTAGTTCCTGGCAGGGTTTTCCAAAGTAAAAAAAGCTGAATAGAAGCTGGAGCACTTTGTCCAAAAAAAAAAAAATGTAAAAAAGTAAACTTCGGTCCCCTGAACCCACAACCAGTCAGAAGATGTATTGGGACCGGGCTTTGTTGTTCCTGCATTAACCTGCAAACAACTTTGTAAAGTTGTTTGCAGGTTAATGCAAACAACAAGGGTAATGCGAACAACAACCTGCAAACAACTTTGTAAAGTTGTTTGCAGGTTAATGCAGGAGGACTTAAGTGTTCTGACCCCTGCTGTTGCAGATTGATTCATTTGACACATTATCCCCAGGTGTTTTTGGCTTCGTTTTTGTACTGATTACATGAAATGTTCCTCGTACACCTCATAAAATATATATAATAACTAATTTCCCCTTGAAAGCCTACTAGGAGTAACTTTTGAAGTGCTTTTTTGAACTGAGTGGTTTCTGTCATATTTCAGGCCTGCTTATGGAACAAAATGACTGGGTGTGCATCAGAAATTAGTGAGGGTGGATCTCTGCCTGTGCAGATACCCTTGGAAAAACCTGAAACTATTCTGATGTTCATCAAATCACATCTTTATTTATATACTAAGGTGTCAGAACTCATTATTAAGGGTATAGAGGAGGTCATCAGCTTTTTTCTTTTTGGGAAAGAGAGTTAAAATAGCCACACAACCATAAATTTAATGCCTGCATATTGGACATGTATGATTTCTCTTCATGTTTGCTGTTGTCTTTCGGCTACAGGTGGGCCTCCTGTTCGACAGAGTAACCCAGTTTCTAGCCAAGCTGAAATTCACCCTGACTGTGTTGGTGACATCTTGGACGGAGAAGAAGCAGCGCCGTCAGTCGGCTGGAACTCTCCTGGCTCTGAACGCCTCCCTATGCCCTCTGGTCCTGGCGGTGGTGATCGTCTCTGCCCTGCTCTCTGCCCCTTTGCTGCCCCTGTTCACTCTGCCCATCTTCCTTGTGGGGTTTCCCAGGCCTCAGCGAAGCTGGCCAGGACCCGTGGGCACTGCCTGTCCCTGCCCGGATTCTGTCTTCTACCAGCAAATGAGTGGAAGTCTGGCCTGTGCTCTGAGGACGGCCTTTGCAAGAGGGTCACTGGGTTAGTTGTTCATGCCTGAAATATTTTTCTTTTCTTAATAAATTAGCCGCTAATACAAAATCGAGGTGTTAGAAAAAATACAATTGTAGCACTAAGATAATGAAAAAACACGACATGGCATCTAAATTGGACTGCTAATAGTGTTCACTCCCTTTATAAAGCACCTGAAACCTGTTAATTATTAACTAATCGGTCACAGTGTCTAAATTTAAATCTGTCTTAAAAGTTGGTTTTGCTTAACTTACAATACACACAGTATTTTTTCCATTAAGTTTTTCTTTTTACAGCTCTCAGTAAACAGAGGTCACCTTATATAGAAAAAAAAATATATATATATTTTTTACAACAGTGTGTTTTGACGTGGGCTGTAATTGCAGCAACTGAACTCTTGTATGGGTCAAATGGGGACTGTATGCAGATCCGAAAGCACTGAAGCATCATCTCATACGGTTACACAGTAAGAGGAATTCTGTTGTGAGCAGACTTTTTGGACTACGGGCAGTAATGTGAACTTACGTGATCTAGTTGAGCTTTCTGTGAAGTGACCCTGAAAAAAATAAAAATAAAAAATAAAAAGCTTGGGTCTCTATTCATTACATCCAAATATTTCCACACCATTAACTGCGTAATACTCCGAGGCTAAACTGAGCTGCTGCTCGGGTTTTGTTCTCTTCCCAATCAGGTGGGGGGAAAGAGAGGGAGGGGGAAACATGGAAGTAGGGACTTGTTTTTTATGGACTGATGATTTAAGACTGAATAAAACTGAGGTGATGTAATCAGTCAGTCTTATTGCTTTTTCTGAGCTAGGGAAGCTGTGGCTGTGATGTATAATTCAGAAAAGTTGCTTGTTAGGCTGAAGCTCACAGTCAAACGGTGGCAGTTTGTAGTGTTCTTTTGCTTTGCTCACACTGGGGGCCGTGGTGCAGTGAGCAGGAAAGAAATCTGCCCAGTGTGTCACTTCACATCATGAGGTAGCGGTTGGGACTATTCTAAGATGTCAGCATGGGACATGACATTATCTTTGAGCCAAGCGAGCACTAGTCAGGTTAAAACAAAAGCTTGCTTTCACCTTGCTGCTGCTGTTCATCTGTGTTGAAATAAACGTCTGTCTTCTGTCTCAGAAAATGAAAATCCACCTTTGTACAAAAAGAGCAAAGTTTTAGGGACTAATGGAAAGCTGGGGACAAGAAGAGATTTAATATTTAGATCTCTGTGCAGTCAGCCAGTTAAATCAGTAGCACGACCTTCCTGTACTATTGTCATTGTATGCATCTCCAAGCAGCTCATCCAGTAACCACGTTATCCATGTAGTCAGCAGAGCGACGCACAGCTGATACAAAATGAAAGACTCCCGTATGTGTGCTACATGTTTTATGTTCTGTGCTCATAGTCATATCTCCTTACATGTTGGATGTATGGATAACTGATGAGTCTCTCTCCATTTTCAGGTTCATTAGCCCCAGGCTCTCATTTTCTTGGCCGCTTTCAGGACCGTATGGTTTGGATAATGATCCTGGAGAGGGGATATGGCTACTGCACTGTCAACATTAAGGTACTGTATCTCTCTGATTGTCTATTAATGATCTAAGTAAGAATCTAAAAGATTACATAAGGTGGGGTGTGTTTGTTACAGGGCCTGGAGCTGCAGGAGACGTCTTGTCACACAGTGGAGGCACGGAGGGTGGATGAGGTTTTTGAGGCTGCTTTCGAACGCCCTGAGCGGCTTGGCTTCACCCAGGGCTTCAATCTGCATTGGGGCAACGCCCTCACCCCGTGTGCTGCACTTGCAGTGCGAGTCTACTCTGATGCCCGAAATGTGCTGTCTGGTATCATTGACTCTCATGACAACTTGAGGAAACTTCAGGATGACTTCATGAAGGCTCTGATCTGGTTGCTTCTGCGATATTGTATGCAGAAGCATAAAGGGTTTTTATGGAGCAGTGAAGAAGTGTCAGTGGTTGGAGGGATGAAATCCCAGTCTTCACAGTTAGCCCAGACAACTTCTAACCAACCACCTGAGGCTGTCATGGTGGAGTCCAATGTGTCTTCTATAAGGTTCAGACAGGACAGCTCCAGTTTGACCTCCTTTGGTGACTGGTCAGATGAGGATGACTTATTTGGACCTCAACCAGCCAGACGGACAGTTGCATTAGTGACTGCAGAAGCCCAGTCTGGACACACCACCCTGCAGATGGGGGCCTCTTTGCCGGGCTCCGTGGAGATGGACAGTCTTTTTGAAAACATGGCCCTCTCTGCCCTGCAGCCACTGCAGCCTCTGGGACTGGGTATTGGGATGCCAGCTGTGGATAAAGGCCATAACTCAGAGGTATTCGGTGAAAGGTCTGGCTCTCTCCCACATCTGAACTTCAGCTGCCCCCAGTCTGAGGTATTCAACCTACCAAAAGGGTGGAGGACAGCACCATTACTACCATCCCGCTTGCTGTCCCTCAGGCCTTTATTTCCTGAGGATTGGTTTCGATTTATCTTGGGACGCTTTGGGCCTGCTGTGCAGGGTGCAACCTCAGAGGACATGACCAAAGCCCTCAAGGAGGATGAAGCCTTGAAGGAACTGCATATTCATGTTGCACTTTCATGTCTCATCTCACTGGGGGCAGAGTCTGCCTTCACCAGTCCTAGTTATGTATACAGGCTGTATTGTGGAGATGTACCGTGGACAGAAGGACTTGAGTGGCTGTCTTCAAGTAAAGAACTTTACCAGCTCACACTTCAGGCTTTCAGGTAAAATTGCCAGTTGGGACCTCTAGACATCTGTGATTACTATAATCAGCCAGACTTATTTGAGCCAGAGCATCCATAAGAGTTCTCCCTTATGCTTTTGTTTGCCCTCAGGTTCAGTTTCAAGCTGTTGTTTGATCAAGCAAGCCTGGGGCCAATGGAGTCCCCTGAAGAGTTGTTCAGCACTCTGGAGGAATATGAAAGGGACTGGTACATCGGCCTGGTGACAGAGAAAGGCTGGCATGACAGCGTCCTTCAGGAAAAACCCTCTCTATTCTCACTAGGACATGATCTCACAATGGTAATAAGACATAACCAGGCCTCATTTACACCTAAGCTACAAAATATACAAATATAATTACAGTATATTATCCAGTTGACATAAAATTTAAGGTTCTCAAAAATCCATGTGTTCAGTTTAGTTTGTTCCACTAGTTAGTTTGTAACATTTTGACTGTCCTTGTGTGCAGGGTACCTACACAGGGCGAGTCCTGACCCTTCAGGAGCAGCTTGTACAGGTGGGCCGTCTCAATGGAGAAGGGGTGAGAGGCCAGTGGGCAAACCTCTCCTGGGAGCTCCTGTATGCTACTAATGATGATGAGGAGCGGTACAGCATTCAGGCCCACCCCTTCATGCTAAGAAACTTAACCGTTCAGGCAGCCGATCCGCCTCTAGGATACCCTATTTACTCATCTGCCCCACTTCACTTCCCTTGCCTCTGAGCTGTGGTTCCATCTTTCAGGTGGGAGTACCACAGAAATTCGTGTTTAAACTGTAGCAAAGTCAAGAGAAATCTTAAATCAGGAGTTTTACATTTTAAATTGTTTACAAAGAGTTTGTGAAGTGTGAAGTTGGCATGGGAACCAACTTAATTCTTCACATTAATTCGAGAGATGGAGCAGTGGCATTGCCACCAAAGCACAGACATTTTTGTGTTTATTAATGTTTGTGCTAAAACAAAAAGTGAATAAATTAAGACCCCTCCTCTCCAGGAAACGACTAATAAATACCTCTGGTTTAATTCGACTTTTTAATGTTCATGTAATCCCCCTTCCCATCCTCCCTTACTTGTCCACAAAAAGGAATGAGAATTTTATTGCTTTGTTAAAGAATATCAAGGATGTGCCTTGGGGATGTCTCTCTGTACACGTATGGTGTTTAGTGCTGTTGTTTTGTTTACAATTCACTTGTTTACAATCTAGATTGAATCTGTCCACAGTTTCTTGTACATATTGTTAATTTTTATATGTGTAGCTGTATATACTTATAATAAAAATAGCTTGTCGAAAGCTGTTTTTCATTAAACAAACTTGCCAGGATAGAGAAACCTGAACATAACTCAATTTTTGTAGGCATTTAAAGGGCCGTTGCAGAAACATTGCCATTCTTTATATAGTCTTTACAGCTTGTTGTCCATTCTTCAAGGCTGTGTACCACAAGTTGATTATTGGTTACAAAAATTTCATTTAAGATAGGAAGAGGGCACTGATCTTTCAAATCAGTTATGTCTCTAAATATTTACTTCAAGACTGAATTCAATTTCATTTATACATCGCCAGTTTATCGTCTGCAACAGCCATCTCAAGGTGACATGACTTGAAAGCAGAAATTTTGAAAAAGGAAAAAAAAAAAATACAGAGTCCAACATTAGGAATGCAATTTCCTCTTGAGGACGTGATTTTCAGGTCGTCTTCGGTTTAGTCAAGTTCGCAGAGTCTGCATCCTACAAAAGAAGAAGCTAACTGCACTTGATTTGCACCAAAAATGAAGTTAAATTCTTTTATTCAAGGTTTAAAATTGTCTGAATATATATCATGTTGACATCTGTAAATCTTGAGATACTTTATTGGTCACGAGCATGCCCCTTACATTGCCCAACTATTTCACTGTTGAGGAATGTTTAGATTCTCTAAGTCTTTATAGTGTTTCCTTTTTTCTTCTTTTTTTTTTGGGTCCCAAAATGATCCTCCTTCATCACAAGCAAGTGAATCCACAATGGCTAGCCAGTAGTGGCATGACCTTTCTACATGGCCCTCAGCTGTCACTGTCCAGCAGAGGCCACCAGACACACTGGTCAGTCAGTTATCCAGTCAGCACCAGGGGGAAGTAGTCATGCTCACTGTCATACCCTAGCCACTGCCTTCTTCTTATTAGACTCAAGCAAGGTCAGTAGAAGCTAGAGCCTCCCAGCTGTTAAGAGACAGCACTGCACACACAGTTCAACTTTATTCAAGTATTTTCAGTCTGTTCACACAGTGAGAATCCCCCAGTCTCAGGTCTAATGTAGCACAGCTAACCTTGCAGAATACTGCAGCAGCACGAATGTTACAGAAAAAAAATGGCAACATCTGATGTGCCCCAAGTAAAGTGGAAAAAAGCTGCATGTTCACCTGCATATTCCTGACCAAGTCAAAATGTCTAAAACAAATATTATGAAAAAAGGTTTTATTAACTCATAAAGCCCAAAATATATACTCATATTGATCAGAGTATTTGGTAAAAATATGGTGATGTTTGATTTTCTCAGACCTACACTAATATGTAAATAATATACCTACAAGGTAATTTTGCACCATAAAAACTTTCTGTACCTACCCGACCGGCTTTGAAATTCTGCACCCATTTTCTGCCCAACCTGTCGGACACGGACCAGGCGAATGTGGGCGCATACTGCCAGGCGTAGTAAAGCAGGAGCATGGGCTGCTGAGAGATCCACATCTCCTTGACACCATTGGAAATTCCCACTAGCATTAAACGCGCACAGCGATCTGTTGGCATCCTCTTTAGATGTCCAACTGTGGGTGCAGGCTTAAAGTAATGGGAGAAAAAATTGTTACTTAAAACTGAAATGGTTATATTAAGCATATCAAATAAGCAACTAAAAAAATACCTTGTTTATTTCTGCTGTAAAGGCATTTTTGGCGATTTGTGATTGGACCGGCCCTGGACACACTGTGCTAATTAGTATTTTTGGATAGTCAGTAAGCTCAGTTCGAAGGGAATTAAAGAAACCCTGTGGATAACACAGCAGAGATACAGATCTGTTCATTCCCACAAGCCAACAACTAATACATTTAGTTGAAAAGAATTAAGAGAAATAAAAAAGTCATCATCTGCTTTCTGAAATTTCTTCACCTGAAGTGCATGCTTCCTAGCAGAGGCACCTGTTGCAAGAGGCGCAGCAGTAAGGTCAGAGGCTGCTGACAGTCAGGATGCTCCCCCTGCCTCGCTGCGTCATGTGAGGCAGCACTTGCTTGGTTAGAGAGACCGTACCTAAGAAGTTGAGCTCCATCAAGGCCTGGCACACATCCACGCTGGTTTCCAAGAACAGAGAGCGCTGACTTCGACCGCCATTGTTAATGAGGATATCAATCTGATGAGGAATGAAAAATAAGATAGGATGAAAAGTGCAGAAAGATGACATGACTTGAAAAGTTATCAATCTACAATCTGGCGACATAAAACTTTAACGTCATTGTTTGATTCCTGGTTTAAAACCAGCGTCTTTTAAATAAGTTGTCAGTTGTCAGGAAATATTAATGTGGTAATGAAACTAAGAACACCTGGAGCAGCCTTACATGCCCAAAGTAGCGAATAACCATTTTTGTTTTTTCCTCGTGCGATGTCCTCTCCAGCAAATCAAGGGGAAGAACAAGAACATCCTCATCCTTAAGGCCGGAGGTCTCTTGAAAATAAAAGAATAAAAATAATTCAGCTGATCACAAGCAAGTAAGACTGAACTGAAATCAAGCTGACGCCCAGTTAGGCACCTGAACTGACTGAAAAGTTAAAAAGTTAAAGCATGGATGTTGAAAACATAATAACTTTTAATTTATCTTACCTAAGCAATGGCGTTTCACTCTGTGTAGCTCATCCTCACGGCGAGCAGACAGGATGAGACGTGAGCCACACTTTGCCAGCTGGTAGGCCAGCTCTTCTCCAATACCACTGGATGCTCCAGTGATCCACACCACCAACCCTTTCAGCTTCCTCTCTGGTTGACACAAACCACAACAGTCAACATTTCATGGAAAAATACATTTATTTTGCTATAGTTCTTTGGTCTTTACAAGTTGGAGGTCGAAAATTTCCCCTTGTGGGACAATTAAAGGATTGTTCTATTATTCTATTCTAAAAACCCAAATAAACTTTCAGAGAGAGAGCAAAAATCTAAGGAGTGATCCATGATCTGGTACATTGGTAAAAAGGAAATAAACTGGCCAGCTCAGGGACAGAATGGTGGTGCCTCACAGCAAGACTGAGTTTCACTCCACCATCTGGTCGGGGCCTTTCTGTGTGGAGTTTGCGTGTTCTGACCATGTTTATGTGGGTTCCCTCCAGGTACTGAAGCTTCCCTCCACAAGTCAAAAACATGCAATTAGTGGGGTTAGGTTAACTGTTGATTTGAAATTGTCCAGGGTGTACATGGAAGGATGGCTCATCTCAAAAATACCAAAAAGGCCTAAAAGACCACAGATAAAAACTAAAGTGGCTTTCCTTTTTGCCCTTCAGTAACATCTAAACAAGTCAAGAGAACTCTCGAAGAGGTAGGTGTATCATTGCTAAGCTCTCCAATCAAGAGATGTCTTCATGAATGGAAATACAGAAGGTTTATAACAAGTTGGAAACCACTGGTTACACTCAAGTACAAGAGGTCAGATTACACTTTACTTTTTTAGGAAAAAAATGCATTTACTCAAAGATCCTGTAAGTTTTTAAGATACTGTATGCATCATACTTTACTTTCTAATTATAGTGAAGACTAAGGTGCTAACAGCATAAAAATAAAGTTTGACCTATATTTGGCTAGCTACAACATCAAACTGCTGCTTACACATTAACATGACAGGCCTAGTTATAATGGTACAGTATAATCCTGGTTTTATTCCGTTGAGTACAACACAGCACATAATGAATTCACATCTTTAGGTCTCATTGCAGGTTTTCAGTCTAATTTAGCTTTCTGTAGCTGTTGTCCTTGACAGTGATCCTTGGGCACAACTTCCCTCTTTAAGGTATATTACATTTCAGCTTCACAATAATCATTTCACTGCTATCAAAGATTGTTCTAAACAGAAACACTTTTACTTAATAAAACAAACCCTTGGCTGACAGACAGTATGTGCTTTGCCTTTAGGGTAAGTTTGCCTTTAGTAACATCAACAGGCTCTGAGGAGGCCTCCTCTGACTGCCACTGCTCACTGATACGAAAACATTTGTGAATAACTGATAAGAGAAAAATGTATGATCTCTTCCAAAATTTGCCAGTGTCAGTTAGACTTATAAACTTAGCCTTTGCTGATCAACGTTTTTTACAGAGATGCACATTTTATCACAAATCTGAGCCCCTTTTTTATTAATAAGAAAGTGTTCACAGTGCTGGGGGATGATTGTTTCACTCACCTGGCCTTTGCCCTGTCAGACTTGCCCACAGCAGAGTGAAGTCTGCATCCGAGAAAATGAAACCAATTAAACAGACAAGTAAACAAAATGTTATGAAGCAGCTCAGTGCAGATACAGTGCAAGACTCCATTCCTTGTAAAACAACACGCATGTAAAACCAACAAACTTATGATTTAAGTAACTACACTGCAACCTATAATGAGAGGTGGTTAAAGTGTAACCACTTGTGTAATCACTTCCTCTCTAGTATTTTCAAATTTAAACCTAGAGAGCAATATTTACAGTCTTTATCCTTCTTCTTCATAATTTCTGAAACACTGTGGTATCTCGACTGATTGGGATCCATTCCTGCCTTGTTAGAGTTCAAAGTTGATAAGCTTGTGGGTTTCCAATTTTTTAACCCTAAAACACCAAATGTATCACATTTTATGGCTATGGATCCAAAATGTTAATTTGATGATATTTGAACCACTTAAATATTACTTTGGCCTAGAGACATGGTTTTCCATCATGCTTGAAAATGCACCAAAGTGTCATGAAATTGCTCCCTGGTCATTGTAAGAAGTTAGTCTTTGAGGACTACTTTTTTTTTTTTTTTTAAACTACAAATCAATTTTGACTCCAATAGGAAGAAAGCCAATATCAAGCTTGCCACAGAGAATTTCAGAAGTTATGAAGAATAAGGGTCATCAATTCACACCAATTTCATTTGCCGGTAAAAGTCTTT
>VUQG01011705.1:3143-15697 GCA_015106755.1 Etia nguti
TATCATGGCTGCGCTGTGCACATGAAATACAGGGGAGGGTCTCTGAAGCCACACGGGCATGAAATGGAGGCTGCTTCACTGCCATAAATATGCAGATTCACTGAAAGTGCTGCAAACTCCTGCCATCGCTCGGCCACAGTGCACTTACTGAAGACGAGTAGCTCGGAAAAACCAGCTGGATTTTCCACTCTGTATTCTCCATATCTGTTTTTCTAAAACGAAAAAGAAATCTCAGAGAATCTCTGAAAAGCCCAAAGGTGGTTTAACAGCAGTTAGCAAAGTTTGGAGGTATTTACAGAATCCTCCATGATTCTTCTGTGCAGCTGAGCCGAAAAGGAAAATAGTCTGTCTGCAAGGTAAAGACATTCCCACACCCACGGCCAGGAGAGCATCGTGAACACTTCCTGTCTGTGCTGCATTTTTATCATCGCTCTAACACCGTGTATCGAATTTAACTAAAGGAGGCCGTCGGTATGCAAAGTCACTCGTCTTTCAGCGTTCACTATTCAGCAGTGAGAGGTGTCGCTGAGACTTATTTAGCAGGTCACCACGATAAAATACTCTGTGCATGAGAAGCATGCATGAGTGAGTCAAATCAAAGCTTAAATACAACTATAAGGTATGTTTTTATATGCTTACTTGTGTGATTGGTCTTTTAATACATTATTATTGCGCTGGTTTGAGCGCGGAGTCAAAGAGGCCATTTACGTGAAAAGGGAAAGAACATCTCTGAATCGAGGAGGGGGCCTAAGGGTACATCTGTCACCATCTTACAATGCTGTGATTGCAGCCATTCCCCAACTCTCTGTGAATGGTACTCATGGCCATTGATCAGTGGGCTTTGATCAGTGGTTGTTGATCAATGGTCATGAGAATTTGCATATTAATGATAAAGGAACTGAGCTCCCAGCCCATTGTTCCCTCAGTGGGCTGGTTTCAGTCATTATGCAAATGTACTGTTTATAAGATTGAAACCTGCAGTCAGCTGAGACTGAAGAAGTCACTTGGATGAGTGACGAAACAAAACGCTACGTCCAGATGAACAGAATCAACCTTTTGAGGTTCTAATACTTTAAAACATATAAAACTAATCAGAGTCTGCAAAGTGCAAATCTTCTATTTCCCCTCTTGAAGAAAAAAAAAGTGTTGAGTGGGTCCATCGTGGTGGGCACTCGCAGCGCTACACCTATGTTGTTGCCCCAATGGAAGGAGTTCTAGTAAAGCCGTTCTGTGGCCACAAGCTGTGGGTAGTGACCAACAGAATCAGACCGGGTATAAGCAGTGCAGATGAGCTTCCTCCGGAGGATGCCTGGGACCAGCCTCAGCCTTAGGGAAAGGTTGAAGAGTTCTGTCATTTCCAAGGAGATTAGGGGACAGGCACCACTCCTTCACACTCAAAGGAACCAGTTGAGGTGATTCATCTGAACATGTTGCCTCCTGAACGCCTCATACATGAGTTGTTTTGGGCATGTCATACCAGGAGGAGTCCCTGGGGAGAGCCAGAGGATGCTGGAGAGATCATTGGTGTCCCCACAGAAGAGCCTGAAGCCATAGATGTTCACTTCTGCTCAGACCGCTGCCCCCATGAGCCAGACCCAGATAAACGGCAGATAATGCATGGTTGGATAGATGGACAGTATTTTACACAAGGGAGGAGCACTGGTTTAAACCAATAAGCTTTTAGTTAGCAGGAGTCCCCCTGGGTTCCATACTAGGACCACTGCAGGTCTGCATATACAGTGTATATCAGGATAGTTTGATATTTTATCAAATGCTTTGCTCCATTTTTTGTACATGACAGTTTGTTTTATGGCTCATCCACTTTAGTCATGTGTGACATTTAAATTGCAAACTGGAAAGTGTAGCTAAAACAATATTTTGTTTTCCCTTTTTTTAATAGAAAGAAATAATATTTTTCCCTGCAGAAGAGGAAACACTTGAGCTTTTTATTATTATTTTTTTTTCTTTTACTTTTATAGCATCGTGGATATCTGCTCGTTATGAATGCACCTGACGGCGACAAAAATAAATTAGACAGTTTATACCTTTGTGCTTTGCATTTTATTACCGGTTATGGAAATGGCATAAATCCCTGTTCTCATCAATTTGTTTCTGCTAAGTGGCCCCCACTGGATCCAAACCTGCAAATGAAAACAAAACAAAAAAATCCAACGCTGACACAAACTAAGTGGCAGCAGGAAACAAACACCTCCCATACTCTGCACTCTAAAATGACTGTTTTTGTCAGTGAAGTCTGGTGGAGGTTAATGGCTTCACTTCTTTCTCAGAAAGCACTGCCTGAGTGCGGGTAAAGTGGTGAAAATGTTCTAAATATAGCTTCCATTTAACCCCATACTGATTCTTTGAGGGGTTTAGCCGCTGTGGCAGCTGGTGGCACCCCCACAGAATGAAAGCAGGCTGGAAAAGTTGCAGCAGCTCCTCAGTGAGGAACAATCCGATTTTTAAATGTGTTTAAAAGCAGAGCGTAGTTTTCGGTCTGTGTTACAGATCTTCTGCATTATGCTTGCTATTGCACTAATTAGTGGCTAAACCTGCAGCTTATCATGATTACACACCTACTGAGCGATTGGCGCTTGATTGACGGTGTTGTTGGGGGAACGGTGACAGATTTCGCTCTGAATACATACAAGCTGACGCTCACACAGCAGAGAAAAGAGAATTCACATTCCCATTTTTCTCCCTCTCTCCATGTTTGAACATCTTTTTCCACCCTTCGTCCGTCAGTCTCCACTCTCCACCTCCTCCCCTTCTCTCTGAGGACTGCTGCTGTATGTGCAGCAGAGTGGCAGCTCGATATGATGGTTAGAATCACAATCTCACAGCAACGAGGTTTGAATCTGTGTGGAGTTTGGAGTTGTGTTTGAGCTGGAGCCTAGGACAGAGTCGGTCATTCCCACCCACAGCCAAATTAGAATCATTAGAAACAGGTGTTCTTTAAAATTCAGCTCAATATCCCTTTTCAGTGTCATGTAAGCTTCATTTTTCTACTACCCGTCCTTTTACTTCCATTTATCCATGCCTTTCCCTGGTAACATCAGCCAGTTTTCCCTGGGAGATCTCCAGGCACTCCAGGCCCAATGAAGAATATGCTTTTAGGGGTAGTTGTTGGTCTAACCAGGGTTTCCTGGTTGCCCAAACTACCTCAGCTTCCTCTGTTCCCCTCAGAGGAGCAGTAGATCTGCTCCGAGCTCTTCAACCACAGACCATTTCAGCAGTTTGTGTGAGCAAACTCATACTTCTGGTCACTGCTCAGAGCTCACGGCTGTGGGGGAGGGGCCGAATGTCGACTGAATGATAAACGTGAATGTATTTGATCACGTTAACGTGCACGTTCACGGCTACGTGATCGTTTCAAAGAGCGGATGAAAACAAACTGAAACAAAGAGCAAGCAGAAACCACCCTCAATCTCCTTCCTCTGGTACAGTCTTTGTTGCTCCTGCACGTCAGACACCATCTTATCTCCGAGACGCAAACGCGTCGGACACGATGGCGGTATTTGACGCCCCTGCAGTGGAGATGGTTTGGCTGCAGACACAGTTGGTTACGCTTTTTCTTGAACAACACTTTTGACATTGATTTCTTTTTCTGTAGTGTTTGACCTTAATTTAATGTTTTCAGTAAGATCACTGTCACATCACATGATCACGAGCTCTCATGAGACCAGAAGTGTACGTCCGCATCATCCGACATATGTTGAGCAGTATTGTATTTTACTGGAGTCATCTGAGTGTATGTTGTATGGGTGTATCTTCTTAATGTCACAGAAACAAACAGTGTTATGATCATATAAGAATAGTCAACAATAAAAGTAACTCTGCTGGTCATTTTTTGACGAAATGCTTTAAAATGACCGCAGTTTCTTAGGTTACATTTCTGTCTTTTGACTATAACAAGAAGTCACGTCATCTCCTTCACATGCCAGCAGATGGTATTTATGTCTGCAGCCAGTTTTAAAGGCTCAGTAAGAAAGCAGCGGCTGTCTTAGTTTCTGTAGTGCAACATATTTTGGATAAATAAAAATGTCAATTAACACAAAAAAACCTAAAATATTTTCATCTCAAAAGATCTGCTCATTCATTGAAGCTCTTCTTAACTTGTTTCACATTTTAAGTTGCCATTAAATGTCACAAAGCTGTGGAAACGTCACGACATCACGATGCTAGTGCGTTTGTATGTGATGGTGACGTTGTTCTCCATCACAAACATTTGTCTTTAAGCCTCTCCCACAGACTGTACACAAACCCAGTTGGTTTCTGGACTCCATGCATCAGTGTTGGCAGTGTGGCTGCTGCCATGTAGGGTTTGGAGGCAGGAGTCACCATGATTGGACAGGGTGGTGCTAACCAGCTAGCTTTGCTAGCAAGCTTCATTCATGTAGGTGTGTATGTCTCATGGGTGATGGACTGTTGGTGTAATTATTTACACAGGATGCCACATTATTTGTCACAAATGTAAAACATGGTCTTTCTCAGGGACTCCATTTAGCTGAGGTGAAACCTGTCAGACAGCTACCAGCTACAACTGCCCGTGTTGCCATCCACCTGTCAGTCAAAGAAGCCACGCCCCTAATAATCCAGACTTTAAAACTGCAAATGAGTGAGTAACAAAAAGCACAGCTGTAGTTAGGAGGCTCGACCGGCCATTAGAGGAGCTGTAGTGTTTGCTTTTATTTTCCAGCCCCAGAGGCTGCTGCTTGTTCACTCATGAACTCAGAAGTGCTTTAAACTGCAGTGGAGACAGCCTCGGGGTTGGTGCACGCTCAGTCACTGAGTCAGAGGCGACAGGGAAGCTGGTCACTCTTGTTTGAGGATTTGTCGTTTTGTATCTTAAGAGTCACTTGACCTTCGAAACACCCGGTTCTTTGGCGATTCTGCCTCGTTTCAGCATCACAGCCTCTCCGCCCTCACACCATCACACTGACAAACCGACACTCCACCGGTGTCGATGCCAGAACCCTGATCTGCATCGCTGCGGCTCGGTCTAAGCCTTGTAGCACCTGGATGGTCTCCTAAATCCCATTCTTCAGACGGATTACAGCTTCCAATCCGAGCAAACCTCCTCCAGCCCAACAAATCCTCAAAGGAGACATTCACCGCACGCCCATGTAACGGCGCCTCATACTGCTACACCCCTGCTGGAGCTGCACAACACCGCCAGGGGAACAAAAAGCAGCCACATTTTGCTGAATACTGTGATTCTGACAAACTGAGACGCCTGCGGCTGTGTCTGCAGTATTTGTCTCTAAGCCGTGATAAAAGGCCTCAAAGATGAGCTGCAGTTTTGTTATGTAGAAAAGAATAAGAGATTATAGCTGACGGGCAATTTAATTTGCACACAACTGCTTTATGAAGCAGCAAGAAGCATGCTTTCCACCCAGGAAACAAAGTGAGATCCTTTGTTATTCTGAAGATAGCAGTCATTAATTTGGGCTTTTTCCTATCTATATACAGCCGTGCATGAGGCATGAATTTGATGTTCAAGGGTCGTCGACCTGTGAGCTTTGGTCTGATGGTGGTAAACAATGAAAAGCATTCGCAGGTCGGCAATCTGACGTTCTCACATCGTGGATCCTCTTAAATGAGAACAAATCAACGAATAAATGAAAGTGGGGTTAGTATTTTCCATGCTCCACATTGATTTAACATTAGTGTGATTCACTAAACGGCTGTGGCTTCTGGTTTTCAAGGTTCCGACATTTCAAACTTCCCACCGCGTGTCCGTGGTGAAGGAGTGGGCGTGATCAGGCGGGCAGCTTCCATCACAGGCGTCCGCTTAAATCACGCCCTCCACGCCTCAGCAGCAGCAGCATCATCCTCAACTCTCACCCCCACACAAGCATGACTCATAATCCTCCGTCAGCCCTCATCTTCCACCGTAGGCTGGAGAACTGAAACAAATCTCCCTCTAATGTGTTTCAGCTCTTAACATGTGTCTCTGTGCTCTCATTAGCACTCCATAAAACAATCTGTAGCTCTGAGTCTGAGTTAAATGGTTTTGTTTTGGAGAAGTTTAGATGCTAGTTTAGATCACAGGGCTTGTAGCTGCACCGTGGCACTTAATGTTTCAGGCTGATGAGTAATTACAGAGTAATGACTGTATGGTTGCAGAGGGATTACCGTTATCATGTTATCCTATCCTATGTCTTTTTGAAGCGGTAATAATGGTGAAAACAAATCATCAGCTGCACAAGCACATCACTATCAGAACAATCCTTTCTACAACGCTGAAGCAGCGCAGCATTAGCCCTGGCAATGAAGACAGAAGACGTGACCATATTTAGATAAGAGGTTTACAATAACCTGACAGGAGCCATATTATTGGTCACACCTAAAAAAGCACAAACGAGGTCCACAGGTCCAGTTCAGGAGCTCCAGTTGGCTGAGGTAAAGCCTAGCTGACAGCTAGCAGCTACAGCCATCGCATCTGTTGGCCAAATTCAGTTCAGTCATATTTATATAACGGCAAATCACAACAGCAGTTACTTCCAGGTGCTTTATATTGTAAGGTAGAGACCCTACAATAATACAGAGAAACCCCAACAATTAGACAACCCCCTATAGGCAAGCACTTGGCAACAGTGGGAAGGAAAAACTCCCTTTTAGCAGGAAGCAACCTCCAGCAGAACCAGGCTCAGGGAGGGGCGGCCATCTGCCACGACCTGTTGGGGTGAGGGGAGAAATAGAGTGAAGAAGAAACACCTAGTGCATCATGGGAACCCCCCAGCAGCCTACACCTATTGCAGCGTAACTAATGGAGGATTCAGGGTCACCTGACTGTATGTTGTATAAAAAAGGAACGTTTTAAGCCTAATCTGTAAAGATCTTTACTTGTAAATACCCATGAACCAGAAGTAAACCATCAGTCTGAGAGGTTTAAGTTCTTGTATATGATGAGAAGGATTTTAAGAGTAGCCGGTGTGGGAGAAATAAGGCCAAAGCAGCCACATCCGTCACTCTGAGCCTCACAAGTCTGCAGATGAAAAAGCTTGAGCAGGATCTATATTAGAGAAAAATAAGAGGCTGTTGCTTCTAACACTCAAACACATTTCAAAGAGCTCAGTCTTTGTGTTTCTGCTCATGTTCCTATCATGCAGCGTCCACAATAACAGACACACGTCTGTTTTTCTTCTCTTCTCGACCGCCTTTGCAATTTTCAGAGTATTCACTCATGATCACCACAAAGCTTTTGACCACACGCAAAGACGGCGAGGGAGTCGTCTCCGTCTCATTCAGCAGCTTTGTCTCGCTTCTTTCAGCATCGTCTGTTCCACATGAAAAGCCCCAAACTCTGGGAGTCATCCCGCGCCTGCTCTTTACTCTGCCTTTCTGTTTTATTTCCATCTGCCTATCGCGAGCATGAATGCAGCTTGTCCCCTCGTGTGCTTAAACGAGAGGCTGCAGCTGCATCGGCTCATCCATCCTCGTCTTACTCCTGGAAACACATCGACAGACTCGACCTGTGCCTCTGTGAGTGCCTCCCTTCATTAATCTCTATATCTATTTATTACTGAAGCCATTCACGCTCCTCCTGCAGATATACATACTGTACATCCATCAGTGCGCCCCCTCCCACCGCTTCTGCTGACTGAGCTCTCATATAAAGACTCCAGCAGGTAGTTGCGTAGTAACAGGGCGAAGCACCGTGGTTAGTCTGAGCGAGTGGGCTCAGCCCTCCACCCTCACGGCCTCATCTCTGCCTCTTAGAGGAGAGCAGAGCTGGGCGACATCATGTGGAGCACGGCCTCCTCTATGGCGGCACTATGGCGGCACGGCCTCCTCTATGGCGGCACTATGGCGGCACGGCCTCCTCTATGGCGGCACCTATGGCGGCACGGCCTCCTCTATGGCGGCACGGCCTCCTTCATTTCCTATGGCGGTCACTTTTGACCGGAAAAGCCACAGATGTAACAAGGTTGATTAAAACACTCAAAATTCAATGAAAGAGGTGCTCATCACTTTTATATGTTCAAGTGCATAGTGTGGAGGATATCATAAGGCCTCGAGGCAACTGGATGTAAAACACAATATTTATGAGTGTTTTAATTTGTAAATCGGACAGATTTGCCCTGAACGTGACAGGAAGGTTACAAGAGCGATGTATTAATTTATTTGCCAATGAGTAAGTTTGCTAATAATGTTGGTTGAAGCTAAGAAAGGAGTCAACGTGAAAAATAATAGCACTGTTTTAACAGCACCGTCTTCCACCTGTGAGCAAATGCAGCGATTCATTTACTCATAACAGAAAGAAAGAAAGGCAGCAGCCTGTGTTCAGGAAAAACCAGAAACCTTTTGTTGAAATAACAAAAACCCACAACGGTGGGGAGGGAAAAACAAAGAGAAACTGGCTGCTTTTTTTCCACTATATATAGTATTTTATATATAGTATTAAGGTTGGGTGATACAGAGCAGCTGGATAGCGTAGTGGTAAGCCTACATGCCTTTGGAGCGGGAGTCGCAGGTTTGAATCCTGCCTGGGGCGTCTGTATCCAGTAAGGGATGCTGCTCTCGTGGATGAGGTACAACACACATGCTACGGCAAGGGGGAGCCAGGACAACAGGTCAGGGGGGAGATATCATCACCCCCATCTGAGATGTAGTTGTTTAGAAGATTAAGCTAATTGGTTGCAGAGTGATCACAGGGTTAGCTGGACACTGTAGCTCGCTGTGTTGGTACCTTGACACATTTATAGAATTAAAGATGTTTGCTCGTTGAGGTTTAGTGATATTTATTCTATTTGAGTAGAGGGACCTAGAAGCAAAAATAGTTCTCCCCGTCGAGGCATCCACCTGCAGCAGCAACCAGTCGTACTGTAGGCCAGATGGTTCAGCGGAGTCATCAGATGAGGATGGAACATCCAGCAGGAACAGGATACTAAAGGAAAAGACAGCCTACACACAAGTGTGCAGGGGAGTTATCCAAAGCATCTTCATGACTCCCAGTATCATTAAGTCAGGGTCGGTATCACTAACGGCTCACCTAACAGTCTTAACATCATAAAAATACAGACTTGTTCATTCAAAAATATTAAACGATGAAGATAAATCTTACACATCAAATCAAATGCAGTTTATGTTATATAGCGCTTTTCACAGCATTAAAAACTACAAAGTGCTTCACAGTAGTATAAAGCAGAAATACATAAAAGATATTAATAATCAAACATACAGCACAAATCTAATTAAAACCCAATTCTAAATAAATGAGTCTATAAGCTGCTTTTTAAAAGAATAAATACAATCAAGGCACCGTAATGATGGAGGGAGAGCATTCCACAACCTGGGGGCCACCAGCGCTAAAAGATCTATCACCTCTGGTCTTAAAACGAGTTCGTGGGACTACCAACAGCCTTTGATTAGATGATCTCAGGCTGCGAGAGGGAGCGTGGGATTCTAAAAGATCAGAAATGTAGGCAGGAGCGTCACAATTCAAAGCTTTAAAAGTCAGCACCAAGATTTTAAAATGAATTCTAAAATGTACTGGAAGACCAGTGTAATGAACGTAACACTGGTGTAATGTGCTCTCTTTTTCGTGTCTTAGTTAAAAGCCTTGCAGCAGCATTCTGGACTAACTGGAGACGGTCAAGATTCCTTTTGCTCAAACAAAGAAAAAGACTGTTACAATAATCTAAGCGAGATGAAATAAAAGCGTGAATAACCATTTCTAACTCAGATTTAGACAGCAACGTTCGCAGTTTGGAGATGTTTCTTAGCTGAAAAAGGCAATTCCTAATCAACTGGCGAGAGTGTTGTTCTAGGGACATGGCAGAATCAAAGATCACACCAAGGTACCTGAGGCTCGGGTGAACAGATGAGCCAAGAGAACCAAGATGCTGTTTGATTAGAGATATCTGGTTGTCGGGGGCAATAATTAATGTTTCTGACTTCTCAGAGTTCAACTGTAAGTAGTTGTCACCAAGCCACTGTTCAATGGAAGCTAAACATTTAATTAAAGAGGACAGTTTATGGACTTCCATCGGCTTAAAAGAGCAATAGAGCTGAATATCATCAGCATAGAAGTGATAAGACACCTCAGGGAACTGCTTAATTATAAGTCCTAGAGGTAACATGTACAAAAGAAAAAGAATAGGACCCAGAACTGAACCCTGTGGTACCCCACATGTCAGATCCTTAGAATGTGACATAAACCGATTCGCAAAAACACTAAAAGATCTGTTGGAGAGGTATGACTGAAACCACTTCAAAGCCAGACCGGACACACCGACTATGTCCCGGAGCCTGTTAATCAGGATGGTATGGTCAATGGTGTCAAAGGCAGATGTTAAGTCCAACAAAACCATGACTGAGGATGCTCCGGAGTCAGCTGACATCATAATGTCACTAGAGACTTTAAGTAATGCGGTTTCTGTAGAGTGACTTTTACGGAAACCTGACTGAAATTTGTCATAAATTTCATGTTTTTCTAAAAAAGTGGTAAGTTGATCTGCAACTACTTTTTCCAAAATTTTCGACAATAATGGAAGCTTAGAGATAGGCCTATAATTCTTAAGCTGAGTTGGATCCAAACTGCTCTTTTTTAATATTGGCTCAACAACAGCATGCTTACAGAACCTAGGGACCACACCTGTTAAAAGAGAGGCATTGCATATCTCTACAATAGAGGGGCCAATGACAGAGAGAGCATTTTTAAACAGCCCAGCAGGTAGAATGTCATTTGAACAAGTGGTAATTTTCATTTTATCCAGCAGGAGTGAAAGGTCATGTATGTTCATTGGGTTAAACACTGACAGTAAATGAGGGGGAGGTGGCCCAGAGACACAAACAGATGGTATTGAAGAACCAATGCTCATACGGACATGATCAACTTTATCCACAAAGAAATTCAGAAACTCATCACTCTCAGATATAGAGGTCACAGGTACTCGGTGGACCACGGGGGAAACAATAGAGTTTATGGAGTCAAACAGTACCTTGGAATTTCTCTTGCTTGATGAGATTAACTGAGAAAAATATCCTGATCTGGCTGTTTTTATGGTTTCATGTAAGGAAACCCAAAGTTCCCTAAGGTGGAGCCTGTGAACTTCGAGTTTAGTTGATTTCCAAAGGCGTTCTACTTTCCTACAGATTCTTTTGACCTTCCTTACGTCATCATTTATCCATGGATGGGCTCTTTTTGAGGCAGCAATGACGGATTTCATAGGTGCCACTGAATTTAAAATCTCCAAGCAGTGATTGTTAAAACACTGTGTAGCAGCATCAGCATCAGTGCAGCCACTAATCACATGAGGGTCCAACATATTAGAAAACTTCAAAGCAACATCCTGATTTATGAACCGCTTATGGAACATGAGATTAGAAGGTGGTGTGTACAGAGGGAAGCTAAGATTAAAAGTAACACAGGAATGGTCACTCACTTGTACGTCCCTAACACAAAGATTAGTTATGTCTAAGCCAAGAGAAAACACAAGGTCCAAGGTGTGGCCTTTAACATGGGTGGGTCCAGAGACATGCTGAATAAAATTAAAAGAGTCTGTAATGGATAGAAAGTCAGAGGCCATGCTACAGCTAAGATCATCCACGTGGAGGTTGAAATCCCCAATCATTAAAACTTTCTCCAGTTTAATAATGGAAGATAAAAAGTCCGTAAAATCTTGAATAAAAACACCAGCGGGGCCGGGAGGGCGGTAAATTAAAACACAATAAAATATATCTGAAGAACCAACCTTGAGAAGTTGTGACTCAAAGGAAGGGAAAAACTCAGAGTCCATAGTCCTGCAAGCGAAATTGTCTCGGTGAACAGTGACCAGACCACCACCACGACGGTCCAAACGCGGAGTCCCGATGAAGCGACAGCCGACCGGGCAGAGCTCATTAAGGTGGATAAATTCATTCTCCCGCTGCCAAGATTCCGTGAGAAACATGAAGTCCAGACTATTACTGCTAAAAAAGTCATTCAGTACAAATGATTTGTTGGCTATGGAGCGAGCGTTTAGGAGAGCGATCTGAAGCGGAGGTGACAGGCTGACGTCATCAACAGCTGATTGACGGGAAATTGACAGCAGACACCTGGAATGAGGACGTAGTCTCCCGGTACCCCTAGCTGTGGAACTGTGGTCTTGTAGAGTGATAGGCCAAAGTGAAAACATCCCGCATCTCCAGACAAGACGCTGATCCAGGTAATCGTTCTGTTCGCCCATGATGAAAAGCCGGGTAGGCGGTAACCGATCGGCCTTATCCGCGTCCTGGAGGGGAACCGGTACCAAATACCGGAGACGTTCTCTACCATGGAGAGGAAGAAATCCCCTCTGTCGGGCGCATTTCTTTTTAGCCTGGACACCAGACCTACAGCCCCTTCTAGACGATCTCCTTAACCTTGTTGGAGCTAAGAACAGGTACCGGTAGTCGGGAGAGGGAGGAGGGCAGACAAACGGCGGAGGGAAAGCCTGGTGATAGCTCTGCCAGCTGTCAAAAGCTTTTTCCATACATATTTTGATACTCAACAATGTATGTGAACTGTAGATCCGAGTAGCAAATAGACCTTCATGATATATCACAGATGAGATGACAAGATAAAA
>VUQG01011708.1:2857-16367 GCA_015106755.1 Etia nguti
CTCTCCTCCCCCCCCCCCCCCCCCCAGAAAGATTAAAAGGAGATTTTTAAAAGATACATATAAATGTACATTTTCTCAACAATCGCAGGAAAACCAGTTGTCAAGTCTTGAATGCGTTTTAATTTTATGTAATGAAAATTCCATGTTATAAAATAAAAATGCCAAACTAGTCCAGTAGAAGGCACAAACCAATGTAGTCACCACAAACCTGCTAATAAATGTAATATGAATCCTGCAGAGTCCCTGTTGTGATATTAGATTGTCACCCTGGTTATTGTGGAGACAGTGCTGCAGGTGACTGTAGAGGGACTCTGGCTTTGCCTTCAGAAAAGTGTAAAATGTCAGCTCCTTATCAATAATGCAGCACACCAAAAACAGTGGGGAGCAAGAAAATGGAACCCACTGTTAGAGATTGTTACCTAGTGCTTCATCATTATTCACATAATTGAATAACAAATGCTTAATCAAAATCTACTTGGAGCAATTACCAGCAATGCAAATATTTCCATTCTAATCCTAATGCGCAACCAAAACAAGCCCATATGATGAGCTTTAATGTGCCATATCATGCTGATCACCAGTGAAACAAATTTAATGTCTATTACAATTTTTTTTTTTTAAAGAATGGTGGTTCACCATCTTATACAAAATGATTTATTTCCCTGCTCTCTTACTGCCTGTCTTGTTAATGCATGATCACTGTGGTTAATGAGACAGGTCTCAGTGCATGGGGACTGACAGTTTCAGAGACTGCACTGCTAGTTGGGTGAATACAACTGACACCCTCATTCATCATGCATCCACGGGGTGCTGCTTGCTCTCCTAGTCTATCCACGCTGCTCTTCTCTCCCCGTGTCTTAGTCACGCTCTCAAGTCGCACCCTCAGATGATAATTATTAAGACATTATACTGATGACAATAGCAGTGCTTTTTTTTTCTATAGAAGAGACAGGGAGTCAGCTTCTATGCACTGGGATGATTATAACTGTGAAAGAGGGTTGGCGTTCTTTGTCGAGGTTGCAGCTGCAACGATTTCCAAGAATAGATGTAAATACCAACTGTACAGTAGTGTACCTGTTAGACTCTGCTGCTGGCAGCCAGTTTTATGTCTCTGCTGGCTAATTGTGGACTAGCCAGAAAATCAAAAGCTGACCTGTCAAATATCCTTCTTTTTAGATAAATGAATATGAAGATTTTTTTTTTCACACACTTTTCTAACCAAATAAATGAAAACAAGTCTACATTCTTTTATGCTGTGCTTCATCAGTGTTTAAAATATGTTACCTGACCTGAAGCAATAATTAAAAAGTACAATAATCAAAGCATTATTAATCTCGCTAATCCCGATGACGTGCCATGGTGCAATTTTAAAATGTAAGAGATGTAATTAACCCACATATAGCATAATTATTGAAGCCTTGACTAAAACTTGTAAGCTTGCATATTGCAGTATCTCTTAGATTTACTCTATTAAACTTTGATGCTTGGGGAAATCGAGTGAAAATAGCAGATACGTGAATCCCAGTTTTGTGCGCTTGTCTCCTGCAACAGCTACAGTCCTTGAATGTTACTGTTCACAGTCATTGTTTGCATAGGGAGGTTCTCTGTACATGTAAATCAGCTTATCCCCATAGAGCAATTAGGCAGAAAGGATATACAGCGTGGCGATGTTTTTACTGAGTTCTGTCTGTCAACACACTGATGCCTGAATGGGTCTGAATAATCCATATCTTCAAGAGTCCACTTGGCTATCACAGGGGCTGTCTTAACAGCAGGAGAGTTGGTGTGTTGTTTTGCTTGAAGTTGTTTGAGGATTGCAGCTCCAGCTTCCCATGAAAAAAAGGCTTTCTTGTAACGTGGTGGCTTGTTAATGTGTATTTTTGTGGCAAATTGTGTGTGTTGTAGTAGCCAGCATGTATATTGCTTCTAAAGAAATATGGCGATTAGATGATTTTGGAGATATCTGGCAAAACCAAATTTCTGAAAAACCAAACCTGGGTTGGAAATAATGATTATTTCAAAAATAAATGAATCGACTGGTTATACTCTCAGGATGTTAAGGTAATATCGCTACAATTAATGCCCTTATCTGTTGATGTGAACTCGATTCTTATAGATAAATTGGAAAAACTGCATAGATAATATGATGTAAAATGTTTGTGGAAGCGCTCCAGACACCTTGGTTTTAATTGAACTAACACTTCAAGACACAGAGAGCTAAAAACTCAGTTTTCTACTTCTCTCTCCATTGCTGACAGGATTTTCCTTTTGAAAAACATCCAAATTTATAATAACAGGCAAAGCAGATTTTGATCTTTTCAAGAGTACCTCCCTTCGTGACATTCCACCTCCATTTCATACATCAGATTATGTGGGCAAGACACCAGAAAAATGCAATTTCCCTGCGATTTCACTCCTTATCTCACAATATTATTTTGCTTTGAGGTCTAATAGAAATACAATTATATTTGTAGTGCAGAATCATGGGCTGCTCCCTGATCTTCTGTTTGATCTGTTGCTGTGTAGAGATTCCTTCAGCGTGCTACTGTAAATACAGACCAAAATAAAAACAGTCAAAGCCACGTTTACTTCTTGTCTTAACTGAACAATAGGCAATTTCTGCAGCCTTCTTACAAGTGCTGCTATTGAGTAAAAGCCAGCTGTGTTTACATATTTGCGTGCCAAATAGATTCATGCCTGCTTGCATCTGTGGTCCCCTGTGCGAGTTTGGATGTTTGTCTGTAGACACTTTTCTTATCCAAAAGATGGAAATTGTGACAGTGTGACAGAATAACCTCGGGTAGGCAGGATGCAACTGACGCTACACTGAACAGCACCACAGGTATCTCTGCCAACACAACGGCAACAGAACACTACAGCCTCCAGTCAACATCACAGTTTGCCTTGCTACTCATCGGGGGTTTAATATTCAATTATGAGGGTCCTCCAGTTCAAGCTGTGCTGGATGGCTTATGGAAAAGCCTCGCTGATTGATGAGTGGGCATCTTAGCTAAATAAGCTCTCAGTTTGCCCCTGAAGGAGAAAAGAAACAAGACAGATGGCTTGTGGGAGTGTTTTTAACTGACGTTGCAGGAGTTTTTTTTGTAGCTTTGCCTTATTGGTGAATATGTGCGGTAACAGAAGCCTTATCGTCAGCGTCCAAACAGATCAAGCCTTAAGTGAAGTCATAAAGCGCTTTCCTTTAAAATACTGGTTTTGATGACTAGTTCTTTAAACCCAAAAATATCGGAAAAATTGATATTTGAAAAATGAAGCTTGGAAGGTTCAAAAGTTGAAAGAGGTTTTGTTTTTGTTTTGTTTGTTTTTCCTAAATGCTTGCCGAAGGGTACCGTGACAGTGTCATCCCACTGCCTTTCTGGTTTATAACGGTGACAGCCTGTCAAACTGTCATATCCAGCTGAGTCCGAGGACGTGTAGGTCTAGCAGTGTAGTGCTGACAAACAAGGAGACAGAAAAAGTGGTAGAAAAAGAGAGAGAGACAGGCGGTTGAGCATTTGCTTAGGCACACAGAGGGGTGAGTAGCTTCTCCTCTGTCATCTCATGGCAGATCAGATTCCTCCGCAGTCAGGTATTTGGACCTTGCCAGTGGGCTGTTTTGTTGGCTGAAAGCTGGACCAAGCTGTCAGTCAGATTAGCACTGTGAGCCACTGGTGGGAGTGCAGTCCTATCCTCAGGGGCACAGCCGTTTCAAAGATCTGTAAATCCCCAACACTGAGCATGCACACACATACACACATGGGCGTGCGCAACCCCCACCCAAGAAATGAGGGACGAGATCAAGCCAGGTCATGGGAGGCTCTTTCCAAATAAAGTGTTCTTTCGGGAGACTGCTGCCTTCTCCGTGCCCTTCATGCACATGTGCATGCATTTATCCTCAAACACCCACACAGTCACACACAGTCACACACATACACACGCATCCTCCCTCCTGCCTCCTCCAAATGGGGACAGCAAAAGCTCTGACACATGGTTGGCTATCCAGTATCTATGGCTTCCACACTCTAGTCATTATGTACTGTAGCCAGTATGTTATTGCCTCTATATAAAAACGCATTAATGTGAAGTGTGATCTGGTAAAGCCTTTGTAATATTTCATATCAATGGATATTCTAGTGCTATACAAACTAAAAATTTATTGGGCAGACAAAACTGGATCATGAAGCGGCAAATTGATTTTTCCCCACTTTTTGCACTGATGACGGTCACAATATGCAGTCAAGCTGACTTAATACATTTGCATAAGCTCTTTTAACCCATGTTGTGCCAGCATGGCCTGACAGTGGTTCTTGTGATGTCAGGAATGTTTTTCAGCATTTCACTCTAAATGTTAAGTGGGAAGGAAAGTTCAAAGCAGTCATCTTATGTGTTGTGCATTCAGAAGAACATGGTGCTGCTTTTCCTGTTTCAGATTGAAGCTCCAGAGTACGCATACTGCACATACAGCCATAGGTGTAGTGCTGGCTGAGTGCACTGGAATGACACTTTTTCTTTTTCATGTGAGGAAACAGAATATCTGCAAATAGCATCATTGAATTTCAGTCATCGCTAAAACTTAATTCATGCGTAAGACCCAATAACGAATCACTGAATGGTCAAAGGTTTCATATTGACATTTAAGCCTCATTGATTAATTCAGGGCATCCGCTCATGCCTCGAGTAACCTTGCATGCAAGAAAACATTCTGCCGTAAAAGCTGTTGGTAGCTGATGACTGCCTTCAAACAACACAGGATTCAATAGTTTTTTCCTTAGTCTATGTATTAACAAGATGAAAAGGCAGCAAAAGTTTAGCGGTCCCATCTTAAATGGTAAAAATTAACTAATAAAAAGGAAGTAAAACTAGGATCAGTGCTGCTATTGTCTCCTTCATTCACATGAACAGTCTGTTTAAACAGTGTCCATTTCTAAAAAGTAGAACTGATTGTACTTTTAACATTCTTCCTTTGGTCTCTGTTGAACCTACTGCTTTTTGCTCTTTATATAAACTCAACCTTTTGATACCCTTTGAGAGAGCTGATTGCTGATTTTGATGTCATGTCTATCTCACTATCACACCAGAGAGAAAGTGACAGGGAGACGATCTTATAGGGAGATAATGGAACTGTAGCGAGAACAGTGATGTGAGGGGGACATATAGTGGCTGATAAAGATGGTCAGACAGGCGGATATGGAGATGAGGGTAGAAGACAGATGAATTTATGATCCATTTATAAAATTAATCTGACGTTTTGTCATGTGCTTACATGGCCTTAGAGAGGAACCGCAACTCAGCCGTATGCACGCTCGAGCGAGCGTTGCTGATGTGCTTTGATAGTTAAATAACACTACAGGTCTGCACGCGCTCTTCTGTTATTTTCCTAAATCTCAGACCTGGGTTCAGCCATAAATACAAAGTGGTTCCCATCTTCCGGTCTTGTATGTCGTAAGGGTTTGGATGTGTTTACTTCCCCGGAGATGGTTTGGAGACCACTGTTTGTCCTCTGAGACCACTGCTATGCAACTCTATTTTTGGCAGGACTCTCTGTGAGGTTGTGTTTCTGTCTCTCAGTGAACAAAGCTCTGTATACTCATCTTCTGGTGTTGTTGTTTCTCTTGGGCTAGCTCATCTTGCTGCATATGCAAGTGAACCAGTCTGTGCAAAGTGTTCATACACTCCCCTGTTATAAACCTTTAGTCTAGCAATTTTTTTAGTAGCAAGAAAATCCCTTTTTGATTATTAGTAAGCAATGATCTCTTTCATTGCTAATTTCAATATATGCCAGTATGTGAAATTTAATCAGACTGTGATTCTTATCATGTTGATTATTATTGTTTATTGTTGGTGTTCATGCACAGAACAAGCTAAATGACTCGATCATGCTCCTCAGTGTTATCAACCAACTTCCCCCTTGAGTGTTTTTAGTAGAGGAAGATTGCATGACCGAGGTGACATGTACTGCATTTAGAGCAGGAAGGTGAAGTTACGCATAACTAAGTAATCCAACACAGTGGCAGAGATGTTGACTGATGTTGTGATGCTCAGCAGCAACCTGCTTGCAGTAATCCTAACCTATCCAAATTGTGTTTAACCAAAGGGGGAAAAAAACAGCTGCCAGTCATTCTTAACACAGGCACTTAGCTGTGCTAAGAAATAAAAAGGTTATGTCTCAACTTCTTCTTCTTAATTCCACACTTGCAGTTTATCCCTTCCCAAGGAACACGCCAGCTTTGTAAACAAGTGTCTTTTTTTAGCTTTATATTTAAATCCCTTAAAGAAAACTATTATGCAGAGAGAGATTTTCTTCTGATAGTGAAGAGCAATGATTTGGAATGAACCTTCGGTTTAGCCACGCTGTATAAAACATCATCTAATTTTTACCCATCTTCAGTACACGTGAATTTGCAAATATCTCATATATAAATGTCAACATACGCTCCATCTCCAGACACATGAAAAGCTATTCATTTTCAATTGTTCTTGATCACAGCCGTCCTCTTACTTTGCTATTCAATAGCAGTATTACATGTATTAATGATCACATGCTTTATTAATGGATTTCGGTTGGGTGTACGTGCTGCAGTAGTTTACATTGAAGATGACAGCGACCTCTGGCCGTCCTCTGTCGCCGCTTGTTTTACTTATAAAAAGCAGTTGGGGATCTGGGTGGGTAGGGCTTTGCTGAATTCACCGTGATAAATTACTCCTAACCTCTCACTGTCTTCCCGACCTCTGCTGCCAAACTGCAATGTAAGGATTTCCATGTACATGCGTGCATACGCTTACACGGTACTTCCTCCTGTTCCTCTCTCCTTCTCTCTTTCTGTCTTCTCCTCCCGTCTGTCATTCCCAATTACTGCATGCGTCTCTGTCTTATTCAGATTTATTTGATACACATACACACACCCTGGCTACAAATATGATCTAAATCTTTGCTTTGTAGTTTGCAATCATCTCCTCGCAGGCCATATTCGTTCTTCGCACATTGCTACCAGTTTCCAGCTAGATTATCCGTTACTCGTCTGCTGTGTTGATGAGAATGTTAACTATTAAGTTTGTAGATTGAAGAAATAATTTGTCACCAGCAGTGTTAAATTAGAAGGTCACATTTTTTTGTTTGTTTGTTTTTTTCAGAGACCCTTTTAATTGCTTAACAGCATCAACTATGTCACCTGACAGAACAACGAAGTGACCAATCAGCCATATTTAACTGACACACATATGAATAACCAGAGAGAGGGGCTGGCGGCTCTAATCAACCTGTGTTTTAAATTCATATGAACAAAGTGGTGGCTTGTGTTGTATGGTTTTGTAGAATATTGAACAATAATTACAGTGGAAAAACTTGAAATTTGTGTAGTCTCCACCACTTAAGCAAATAATTAAACTCGCATGGTTATAGTTGCATAAATCCATCCACCCATTCATTTTCTTAAGTAGCAGTTCGGGTTCATGGAGGGAGGCTGGAGCCTATCCCCTCTGTCATATGGCAAAGGGTAGGGTACACCCTGGATGGGTTGCCAGTCTCTTGTATTGCTAAATGGGGACAAAGATTTTTGATGTCATCAGAAATGGAATAAATGCAGTGAGTCACAAGCAAAAGAAAAAAACTTAACTAGTGAATGTGCTGTGATACTTCCACCCCAGTGTGTCGATAAGAATGGCAGTAAGAGTGAATAATGGAAGTACTTTGTGTTGTTATCCTGAAATACACATCACTTTTTTAAAAATTACAGCTGTCACTGCCATAGAGAAATCAACTATGTTCCATCAGTTAAAATGTTTAAAGTGACTAATGTTATGTAAATTCTTAAGCTAATGTGTGTTAGCTAATATTATACCACATAGTAGTAATGTAAATTATTCAGCAGCCATTTTACAGTCAGACACCACCATGTCAGTGATTTAAAATAACTTTTAATAAAGGAGTTCAGGTTAAAGTATGTGGGATAATATTGTTGGAGTTCTTTTGGTTTCTTTTTTGCAGTGTTATCAAATTGGATATTGAGAATCCCGTAATTCTACTGTTGGTACGGCCACTAGATATCTGTTGGCGCTGATACTTACAACACAATCTAAGACACTGTAAGACACTTGAAAGTGCTGAAAGCCGTATATGTGAGCCACAGGATCATATAATCATAAGTCAGATACAGTAACTCCATAAAACTCAATAGTACTCAAGGACTGTAATACTCAGCTTATCACATCTTTTTTAAGAAGCGCTGATTCTGAAATTGAGGCGTTGACCTTTTTAACAAAAAAAGCTACAGCGAAGTCAATGAAAAGTGTAGATGTACAAAAGTTTATTGCGCAATACTGGATATCACACTCAAGAAACTTTAGATCTCTGATTTATTTGAGTAATTTAAGCACGATGTACTAAAAAAAGGATCTAGGGCTTCTAGCATCATTGCCCTTTTCCACCATCACCACTGGGTTTTTCACACAGAAAATAAAGACTTACTGTTACATCATGGCTTTTTCAGATCCTTTGGTTAAATTCCTCAGCTGAAGAGAGAGGAAACCTATCCTTAGAAAACCCCAACAAAAGCAAACTCACATAACCCACAAAATCTGAGATTCCTGGGAATAGGCCGGCAGCCCATTCTCCCCAACACATCTCCACTACAACCCCCGGCATTCTGCAGCTGTGTTTAGAATGTGATCTAAGATTGAAAACACACACACACACACACAGACACACACAGACACACACACACACACACACATATGTTTTAATTCTGCCAGTTTGTTTGTCTGTTTGGTTATCACAGAAATGCTGTAAAACATATTGAATGGGTCCTGGGTGTTGTCACTCTTTCATATGTGCTGAGATGTGAAACCATAGTGCTGCTGATTGTGTTTGAATGGGTCGAGATAATGAACTAGAGGCTTTATGTAAAAATTTTATCACAGCACCACTGCCTGTGTGACTTCATAATCTCACCCTTAACGCATTCACTTTTGAGTTAAGAGACCCAAGTGGATTGGTTAAAGGCTATTTTCTTTGTGATATTCTTTGATATCCCAGTAGATTTTATAGAGTCCCGTTCTTCTCTCTCCTGCAGGCAGAGAGAAGAAAAGGTTTGGATTTTTTTCCCAAACATTGCTCCGAGTACTTTGAACTGATTTCTTTTTTTCTTTTCTTTTTTTCAAAAGAAGGGTGTCTAAGCAGATCTAAGACACTTTTTACTCTGTTTTAATGAACATTACATCAAGAACTGACAGGTTTGTACTTATGTGATTGCCTCATTATTCTGGTCATATCCTGGCATTGTTGGCCGTAACACAGTTACATTTATTTTGTATGGCTTGGATAAATTGCAATTATAACACATTTGTGATTGATTGGTCAGTCAAAGGTGCTTAAATATGGATATCATTTATTCGCTTACTTATCATTCCGTGTGTGTATGCTAATGTGGTTATAACCCAACATTTACATACAACAACAACAATAAATTGTAATGTCCACAAAATTTAACATCATTGAAGTTCCACACAGAATTTAAACAGAAGAACACAACGATCCTCCTAATAGTGCATCAAGCCAATAGTTATTCTGGACAGGGAATCTAATCTCCTCAGAATGACAGCGTTTTTAAGTGATGTCGACAGCATATTGAGCCTTAGTTTCTCTTGTCCTTCCCAAGGGATCTTGTCTGGGCCTTCAAATCGAGCGTGGCATATAGTATTTCTGCCTTGTAATTAGATCCTTGCTACTTTGCATGTTAACCGTGGGACAGAAGCAGTGTGATGGTGAAACATTTGTCATGGAATCACAAGGCTTCACTTGTGAGGAGCCGTGTATAAAGACATTTTCCATTCTTTTCACAGTGGTCATACTGGGTTAGTGCATTTGCAGCTGACTAATATTTGCTCCCTGGGAGTTATTAAAAAGTTTGTATCTCTTCTATATCTTATACTAAAAACTATTATATCTCTTACACCGATACCGCTGTCCCATACCAAGAGCGGAAAACCAGAGCAAACAGCAAAACCCGACATTTGAACCTCTGGCAGAGTGGAAATGTTCAGTCAATCAATCAGCCAATTAAAATGAACTCTGAACATTTAAAAAGACATCCGTGTCAAAACAGTTTGTGCTGTTATGTTATTTAAAGCATCAGGAAACCTTCCACTGCATTCCATGCTGGTTAGATTTTGTTACCTTTTAAATAAAGACAGGCAGGCTGTTTCTCCCTTTTCATCATCTAACTCATCTTATGCAAGACAACCAATTCTTTACTAATTTCAGAGAATCGATTGTTCGTGTTAAACCGTGTTTTTTTTTTTGTTTTTTTTTATGTCGACTTTACTTTAAATTAATTAGCAAAAGAGCAGCATTTTGTACCAGACACCACGCCAGGAGCTAGGAATCAATTTGCCTAAATTAATTAACTTTGAAAAAGCGATTAACTAAAATTGCTCACATTTAAGAGCAGAATTCCCCCACGTAAACACACTGATAATTTCCTTTGCTATGTAGCTTTTCAAAGGCTTCAACCAGCTGACCATAGGTAACACTTGATAAAGACACCAAAACTAAAAATGAGGAAAGAAACGGTACCCGACTTCAGATGCTATAGAGGCAAAAGATGAGTAGCCCATGTGTTTAGTGTGTGCGTTATGTTGTATATCCCTATGGGGCAAAATGAGTAACTTTTTGCAAATAACTTAAAAGCTTGATCATTATGAATAGAGTCCGACTGACTGATATAGGAATGTTAAGAGTAATATCAACATTTGGTGACTTAAAAATCCAATATGTAGCAACCAATATTTTATCTTTCAAACCCAAAGAACATGAACAAATTTCGATAAAATTTGCTATGTGTAGTTTTATTATCACAATAATGGATTACTCTTTTATACTCTGTCCGATTTTGCTTGAATCAGCTGGTTGCCGTGTTTGTGGCGTTCCAAACGTGTTGTTAGCAGGGTGGTGAAAAAACTATGCAACATCAAGATTTATGGCATGTTATTAGGGTGTTTTTCCCATCTTTTCTTTAGTTTTTCATTTTTTATTTATCAGCATTTATAAATACCAATGCAGATGTATCAGCAAATATCTAATATAAAAAAAATTGGCTATCTATTATATCAGTCAGGCTCTAATTATGAATCAGTCTTTCATAATTAGTCTATGTCCCAAAGTGTTCAGTGAGATGCTAGATTTTTTTATTTAAAATATACCATTTGCAAGCCTTGACATACAGTTTTATCTTTTTATGTGTCTACAGTAAAGCTAGCTAAGGTCACATCTATGGTAATAACAGTAGTAAGTGCAAGCAATAAAAATAAGCACCTAGTACCCGAACGGTTTCTAAAACATAGCAGTTTTTGTCATTAAATATTTAAAACATTTTCACATGTTAGTATCCATACAACCTTCTGCTGCAATTACATTTTTTTAAATAGTTCAAAGATATTTGCAATTTATTCACCACATAAAAATGTGGTAGCTTTTGTATCTCCTTCATAAGACATTATACTGCTTAAATGAAAGAAGAAATTTGACCTTTAAGCTGCCTTTAAGCTCTTACTTCCTTTGGCTTCGAAGAACATGTGCTGCTGAAATGTCATGTTACTATATATTTTTCTTTATGTTTTTCTTAGTAGGTGAGACCATGGGCAATATTTTTCACATTTTCCTTCACAGCTCAGTGACAAGTGAAGAACAGTTTCTCACTGAACTTGTGTTAGTATAGCAAACGGCTGTTAAAATATTACGAGATCTTAACAGAACAATACGGTGAGATCATGTGAAGATCATATTCATACATGTATTTAAATGGAAGAGAAGTGAAATGTATTTATTTATATGGCATAATTGATGATACAATATGTAGACTATTGTTTTAACACATATAAAACACACTATTTTGCACAAAAAAAAAGATGTATTTTCATTTTAAATTATTTAAGTTTCATAGTCATCTAAACTTTAGGCAGCAGAATAAAAAATATAGTATATCCAAAAAGTAACTTTCTTCTCTTGGAATCAGTTTTGTCCTTGAAATTTTTTGCAGCTGTGAAGTTATTCTGCACATCTTTCACATCTTTATTGGGAGAATCCTAATAAGCATGTGCAGAGTGAGTGTAATCATTCTGCCTGGTTTTAGCTTTGACCAATCGAGTGTGTTGCAACTGCCCCGAGTCTTTCTTTTAATGTTTGAATTTGTTTTGCAGGATTTATTACATTTTTTTTCTTTGTGACACTATTTTTTGTCGTACTCATTTCATTTATACATGCATTTATATGTTTGTGTTGTAAATAAGTCTTGATTAATTACTAAATATTGCAGTGAAAGGAGTATGTTGGGGATTAATTGCATTTAGCCAGCTGTATTCGTAACTTACTGAATTTTATCACTTTAATAAAAAACACCTTGAGCAAAAAAGATGAATCAACTTGCGTGGATCAAAACAGATTTCCCTCCTACTATATGCCTGTCCTATAACAGCTTGACGTTTTTCACAGCTTCCTTCTCCATATGAAAATTTGATGTTATATTAAGATAATATTTTCACGCATTTCCTCACCGGCCTGTTTTTGAAGCATGTTTTCTTCCATTTCTTTTCTTTTTTGCCTCTGTGTCTAGCAGTGACAGCTTCAAATATCCTCTGATGTGGGGAGTTACTTTTATTCTTGAATTAGGGAAGTGTTTTTATGTTTGCCAAGAAGTAGGCCTATTCTCCATCTCTCACTCTGAACTTTGCTGACAAGGGAGATGCTAATAATTAATGGCGTTTTTGAAATCTCTTTTAAGATTCTCTAGGAAACTGCACAAGGAGGGGAAAGGAAGTACATAAAATGGCTTGGAGCATGCAGCAAACACAAAAAAATCAGCCAGAGTCAGATGGGAGTTTTTTTTTTATCTAGAGAAACAAATTGTAGTGTCTGTCTTGCTCGCAGACATACAGAGACACACCACAAACACATGTGACCCATTTTGGGTTCCACTTCATAAAGTGGGCAGCCATATAGTTATTATTGTTATTATTAGTTCAGGTAGTTGCGGTTGCGGTAGTAGCGGTAGCAGTAGTAGTGGGAGTGATGGTTTGCTTTGTACTATTTGTGAAATAAGGTTCAAAGCCTGCATTTATACTAGTGCATGATATGAAAAGCTTAGAATTAATAAATCATGAAAGGTACCGTCATAAATAGAAAATTAGACAAAAAGTCTACTCAAAATAATTCATGGGGAACTTACTATCTATAGATTGCAAATGGGTGACTACCTGTTGATTACCTCTTTGGACCCTTTTCCATATATTTTAAATACAATATATTTTCAAGACAACATACTTTAAATAAGAAATTACTAAAACCAGAAAAAAAACCCTCAAATCCTTGGCAATATGAGGAAATAGAGTGGGGGTAGACACTTAAGAGTGATACATCCTGCAAGACAGAAGTGGGATGAAACAGATGGAGAAGGAGATGAACAGGAACAACTGTGATAGGAAGACAGATGGGGGGGGGGGGGGGTTGGGGGGAGCGGGG